>JAMQMW010002606.1:66894-77433 GCA_024115155.1 Thelonectria blattea
GACTTGCCGGATGACTCGAAATCTCTCTCAATGCCCCACCCCCCCTGACAAGACGTCGTTCTGGCCCGTTGTTGGTGCGGGTGTCGGGGAGGAGGTTGACATGGGCAAACCACGGTTGTGACTGCGCACTCACCGCGGAGTAGCATTTTCAACTGGGACGGGTAGACTACGGATACAACCAGGGGGGGAAAGACAAGGGAATGCCTTCGCGGGTTTAAGCCATGCCAAGCTCCGTTTGATTGGTAATGTATCCAGATGGTCGCCCGCGAATCGATGAGAGGGGACCGGCCCTGGTCTTCTCTCTCTCCGGTCTGTCGACTGGATGGATGCCATTTTGTCTGTCTGATGGGGCCGGAGTGACGTCTCTTTTGCGAATAAACAAGAGCCGACACCGACTTTCGTTTCTTAAAAGGTCTTCTTTTTTCTTCTCCATTGAAAGACCCTAGTTGGTTGTCTCCCCTTGTTTCCTCGAGTATCTCGAGCATTGCCCTTTATAGTCTTTCGTTGACCTCTTCTTTTGCTACTTGTTCTCGCGGTGGGTGACTTTGGGCTCCCGACAAGATCTCGTCAAGGGTACTCGACTGCCCCGACCACTCTTACACTGCTTCTACGCTCTATTCACAACTCCAATGGCTGAGAGAAGCCTCGAAAAGGCTGAAGAGGCAGTTGCCTCCGGTCACCGTCCCGAAGAGATCGAACCTTCGTATCGAGGCTCGCACGACTCCAGCTCGACCATGGACGACACCCAACGACGCAACTCGACGGTCCGAGCCGGCGGCGGCGTCTCCATCGAGCAGGCCGAAGCCGACTTTGCCGAGCTCCAGAGGGAGTTTACGGGCGTGTCCCGGGCCAGTCACCAGAAGAGCCGGAAGAGTATGGACCCGGAAAAGGGCAACACCGACGTGTCCGACTCGGACTCCCTGTTCGACCTCGAGGCGGCGCTGCGTGGGAACCTGGAATCCGAACGCGAGGCCGGCATCCGCTCAAAGCACATTGGCGTCTACTGGGACGAGCTGACGGTCAAGGGCATCGGCGGCATGACGAACTACGTGCAGACCTTTCCCGACGCCTTTGTCAACTTCTTCAACGTGGTCTCGCCCGTCATCTCCCTGTTCGGCCTCGGCCCCAAGCCCACCGAAGCCACGCTGCTGGATAACTTCCAGGGCGTGGTGCGGCCGGGCGAGATGGTGCTCGTGCTGGCGAGGCCCAACGGCGGGTGCACCACGTTCCTCAAGACCATCGCCAACCAGCGCTACGGGTACACGTCGGTGACGGGAGACGTGCGGTACGGGCCGTGGACGGCAAAGGAGTTTGACCGGTACCGCGGGGAAGCCGTGTACAACGCCGAAGACGACATTCACCACCCGACGCTGACGGTCGAGCAGACGCTGGGTTTCGCCTTGGATACTAAGATGCCGGCCAAGAGGCCCGGCGGCATGTCCAAGAGCGAGTTCCGGCAGAGCGTGGTCACCATGCTGCTCAAGATGTTCAACATCGAACATACCCGCAAGACGGTCGTCGGCGACCACTTCGTCCGCGGGATATCGGGCGGAGAACGCAAACGTGTGTCCATCGCAGAGGGTATGATCACAAACGCGTGCATCCTCTCGTGGGATAACAGCACGCGCGGGCTCGACGCCAGTACTGCCCTGGACTTTGCAAAGTCGCTGCGCATCCAGACGAACTTGTACAAGACGACGACGTTTGTCTCACTGTACCAGGCCTCGGAGAATATTTATAGGCTGTTCGACAAGGTCATGGTGCTGGACGAGGGGAAACAGGTCTACTTTGGTCCGGCTGGGACGGCCCGCGTCTACTTTGAGGGGTTGGGTTTTGCGCCGAGGCCGCGCATGACTACGGCGGATTATCTGACGGCGTGTACGGATGAGTTTGAGCGGACGTATGTCGATGGTCGGTCTCCCGCCAACGCGCCGCATAGTCCGCAGACCCTCCTCGAGGCGTTCAAGAAGTCGGACCGACAGAAAGCTCTGGAAGCAGAGATGGCCGAGTACAAGGCCAATCTGCAGCGCTCGCAGGCCAAGCACGACGACTTCCAGACGGCCGTCAAGGAGGGCAAGCGCGGCACCTCCAAGCGGTCGGTGTACCAGGTCGGCTTCCATCTGCAGGTGTGGGCGCTGATGAAGCGCCAGTTCACGCTCAAGCTGCAGGACCGCTTCAACCTGAGCCTGGCCTGGCTGCGGAGCATCATCATTGCGGTTGTGCTGGGCACGCTGTTCCTCGACTTGGGGAAGACGTCGGCGAGCGCGTTTAGCAAGGGAGGGTTGTTGTTTATTGCGCTGCTGTTCAATGCCTTCCAAGCCTTCTCCGAGTTGGCGGGGACTATGACGGGGCGAGCCATTGTGAACAAGCACAAGGCGTACGCGTTCCATCGACCGTCGGCGCTGTGGATTGCTCAGATCTTTGTCGACCAGGCGTTTGCCGCGAGCCAGATCATGGTATTTTGTCTCATCACCTACTTCATGAGCGGGCTGGCTAGAGAAGCGGGAGCCTTCTTCACGTACTACCTGATGATCCTCTCGGGCAACATCGCCATGACGCTCTTCTTCCGCATCATCGGGTGCATCAGCCCGGACTTTGACTACGCCATCAAGTTCGCCGTCGTCGTCATCACCCTCTTCGTCACCACGTCGGGATACCTGATCCAGTACCAGTCGGAGCAGGTCTGGCTGCGCTGGATCTACTGGGTCAACGTGCTGGGCCTGTCGTTTAGTTCCATGATGCAGAACGAGTTTATGCGCATCGACATGACGTGCACGGCTGATTCTCTGATTCCTTCGGGACCCGGGTACGACGACATCAACTACCAGGTGTGTACTCTTGCTGGGTCGACGAGCGGGACTACCTTTATCAAGGGGTCCGACTACATTGCTCAGGGCTTCTCGTACTACCCCGGAGATCTCTGGCGCAACTGGGGCATCGTCATGGCCTTGATCGTCTTCTTCCTCATCTTGAACGTGGTGCTGGGCGAGTTTGTCAAGTACGGCATGGGCGGCAACTCGTTCCGCGTCTACGCCAAGCCCGACAAGGAGCGCAAAGCCCTCAACGAGAAGCTCATGGAGAACCGCGACGCTCGCCGCAAGGACAAATCACAAGAACTCGGCTCGGACCTGACCATCAACTCGGAGAGCGTGCTCACGTGGGAAAACCTCAACTACGACGTCCCCGTCCCCGGCGGCACTCGCCGCCTCCTCAACAACGTCTTCGGATACGTGCGACCCGGCGAACTAACCGCCCTCATGGGAGCCTCTGGAGCCGGGAAAACCACTCTGCTAGACGTCCTCGCCGCGCGCAAGAACATCGGCGTCATCACGGGCGACATGCTCGTCGACGCCGTCCCCCCGGGAAAGCAGTTCCAGCGATCGACCTCGTACGCCGAACAGCTCGACCTGCACGAGCCGACGCAGACGGTCCGCGAGGCCCTCCGGTTCTCGGCCGAGCTCCGCCAGCCGTTCGACGTGCCCATGGCCGAACGACACGCCTACGTCGAGGACATTATCGCCCTGCTGGAGATGGAGACCATGGCCGACTGCGTCATCGGGTCGCCCGAGGCTGGGCTGACGGTCGAGCAGCGCAAGCGTGTTACCATCGGTGTCGAGTTGGCGGCCAAGCCAGAGTTGTTGCTGTTCTTGGATGAGCCGACTTCCGGGCTGGATAGCCAGAGCGCGTTTAACATCGTGCGTTTTCTGAAGAAGTTGGCGGCTTCGGGACAGGCTATTCTGTGTACTATCCACCAGCCCAACGCCGCGCTGTTTGAGAACTTTGATCGTCTGCTGCTGCTGCAGCGCGGGGGACGGACCGTGTACTTTGGCGATATCGGGAAGGACGCCGCTGTGCTGCGGTCGTATCTCGCTCGTCACGGCGCCGAGGCTCCGGCGACGGAGAACGTGGCCGAGTACATGCTCGAGGCCATCGGCGCCGGAAGCTCTCCGCGCGTGGGGAGCCGCGACTGGGCTGATATCTGGGACGAGAGTCCCGAGCTGGCTGAAGCCAAGGAGGCCATCATCCGGATCAAGCGGGAACGCAAGGCGGCCGGGGCCAACGCGAACCCGGAGCTCGAAAAGGAGTACGCTTCTCCGTTCGGCCACCAGCTCAAGGTGGTCTCGCGACGCATGTTCCGGTCCTTCTGGCGGTCGCCAAACTACCTCTTCACCCGCGTCTTCAGCCACGTCGCCGTGGCCCTCATCACCGGCCTAACCTACCTCAACCTCGACGACTCCCGATCCTCCCTGCAGTACAAAGTCTTCGTCATGTTCCAAGTCACCGTCCTCCCCGCCCTCATCATCACCCAAGTCGAAGTCATGTTCCACGTCAAGCGCGCCCTCTTCTTCCGCGAGGCCTCGTCCAAGATGTACTCGCCCTACACCTTCGTCCTGTCCATCATCGGCGCCGAGATGCCCTACTCGGTCCTCTGCGCCGTCGGCTTCTTCCTCCCCCTGTACTACATGCCTGGCTTCCAGACCGACTCCTCCCGCGCAGGGTACCAGTTCCTCATGGTCCTCATCACCGAGGTCTTCGCCGTGACGCTGGGCCAGGGCCTCGCCTCCGTCACGCCCTCGCCCTTCATCTCGGCCCAGTTCGACCCCTTCATCATCATCAACTTTGCCCTCTTCTGCGGCGTCACCATCTCGCCCCCGCAGATGCCGGGTTTCTGGCGCGCGTGGCTGTACCAGCTCGATCCGTTTACGCGTCTTATCGGCGGCATGGTCACCACGGCGCTGCACGAGCTGCCCGTCGTGTGCAAGCAGAACGAGCTCAACGCCTTTACTGCTCCGCCGAACACGACTTGCGGCGAGTACATGGCGCCCTTTTTCGAGCGCGGAGGGTCGGGATACCTCGTCAACAACGCCACGCGGGACTGCGAGTACTGCGCCTACAAGGTCGGCGACGAGTTTTATAGTGCTTTCAACTTGTCGTTTGATCATCGTTGGAGGGACCTGGGTATTTACTGTGCTTTTGTCGGCAGCAACTTGATGGTTCTCCTGCTGGCGGTACGTATCCTTTGTTCATCTCTTGAGAACATGTGCTAATTAATTAACTCTGCCGCAGAGTCGCTTCCTTAATTTCAACCGACGATGATTGCTCAAGCATACGATGCCAGGCATGCACGATAAAGGCCATCATGACACTTGGATAAATAAAACCTTGTTCGTTTAATTTACATTGTAAGAACTGCCGCTACTAAAAGTACCTCGATTTGACCTCCTTTCGCTTCCCAGTATTCTCCGCCTCAACTACTTTTCTCCTCGCTTGGCCCCCTGTGTCTAACTGCGGACCTTGCCCCAAGGAAACGAGTCATCATCGGGTAACTTTGCCAAAGAATCCCAAAAATGGGACTTAATTTGATTAGCAAAATGACAGGTTTAATCAGAAACCTCAGTTACATACCGAAACCCATATAGTTATCATCAGAAAAGTGCCACCCACAGCGCGAACACTGTAATGTTTCTAACTGGATAGCAACAGGCGGCAAACCCACGGCCGCGATTGATCGGCCTTTTCTTGCCGTTCTCGTTCCTGAACGCAGGCTCTCAAGCGGTCGAGTTGTTGGTTTTGTTGCCTCAGTTCTTTGAGAACGGGCGCAAGTGCCCGTGACTGGGCCTTGACGATGGTCTCGTAGAGATCCTTCTTGTAGCTCTAGTCCTTGAAGGCAGACATTTTGCTGGAAGTCCACGAAGCTTGTAGGGGGGTATTCATCGGGGGGAGTTGGGGCCGTCGCGCAGCGAGGATCCGTCTGCTCATCATTCTGGATGATGGAAATGGTGGAAATGACTGGTGGCAATATGATGATAAAAACGACTGGTGGCGATGCAATCCGATGGAATGGAAAAAAAAGTGGAAGTGAGGGATTGCGATGAAGATGACCTTGGGAGAAATGACAGGAATTTCAGCACTTAAGTACGTCGTCAAAACCTCTGTCTTAGGGCTAAGGCATTATGACACAGAAGGTATTATGACACGGAAGGTACCATGCCTCACCTTCGACGGAAGGTACCACACCTTCACCTCACACGGAAGGCACCCTACTCGCGTCACACGGACTCGCTCCAGGAGATTGAATCTCAGACAGCTGAGTAGACACTCCCCTTCGCAGCTCTATCCCCCCCGGGTTAAACGGATCGTTCGGCAGATCTGAAATGCATCTCCAAAATTGCCCTGTACGTAGTGTCCCCGGACTTTACTAATTAATCCTCCGACCCGTCCATGAAAAAAGCCCATCCATCTGCGTTGCGTGACGGGCGGGCGACGGGAATGCCATGCATGTCTCGCGCCACGTGTTCTTCGTCTCCCGGGAACAAGCAAGACTCGACAAGGGAAAAGAGTCGACAGACACGAGGACAAGGATTCGTCATGGAAATGCATAACATCGAATCCTGGTCAGTCGCGGTGCCGGGGGGTCGCCTTCTGCAGGTGAGAGAGAAGGGAAGTCGGTCATCAGGTGCTTGTATTGCTTGCCTGCTTGCGGGCCGTGTGCTTAGTTGCGGCAGTTGGGGTAAGCAAGGAGTGTCAGGAGGTTTGGGAGGCTGAGGTGAAGCTATGGCCGGGCTGAATTACCTTACGATATGGCAGAGGTTGGATGGGATCTGCAACCGAGATCTATCATCCCGTCATGTGTTGACATAGGTAGGTTAACCGTTGAAGGAGCCATCCATCCCGCCTTGAGCATTGCGTGGCATCCCGCCTCAGCTGGAGATTAATAATTATTCTCACGCACATGATACGTTCAAAGCCTCCTGCTGTGCAACAGTCATCCTCCTCTGGGCCATCCTCGTCGCCCTTGCCCTTGCCCGTCGCCTTATCGACCCGTCCACGCAGTCAGTCGAAAGCAACACAAGAGCCCCAATGAAAAGCAAGTACGACCACCCCCCTGAGAAGCTGCAGTTGGCTGTGACGCCATCCCAACCTCCATGTATGCAACCACACAGCTGATGAAAACGTTATCCGGCAGACGACAATGGAGTTCTCGGGCGGTCTTGCCAATGGCAGCTCGAGCCGACATCTTATCTGGTAGGATCATGCCTTCTCATGTTTGTCGTAGAGGTTGTCCCATGCACCGCTCCTTCGTGAACTACCACCCATATGAGCGCCGATCGTTTGCGACCTTGACGACGAGCCGTGAGCCTGCGAGGCGGGACGGGGTCACAGCAGATGCAATGCGTGGCTGCATCATTCCATCATCTCATCCTTCTCCTCGCAGGCATCATCCCAAGAATACGAAGAGATGAGGTCTCCTCTTGACGCAGTCAGTCTTACAGTCTGCAGGCTGATACAATGGAGACGAAAATGTAGGCTTGAGGGATGTCTCCGTGAAGAAGTATAAGAGATGGAAGAGTTCCCCTCTGGACTGAACTTGGGAACTCGGATCCATCACTCCTCGCACATTCTTCATCCTCTGTACATACTTTGCCCTTTCAGACTGATCAATATGCTTTCTCGTTTCCTCTTGAGTGCTCTCTTCACCGGGGCCTTGGCCTCTCCGGTCGAAAAGGTTCACCAGCGGCGCCAGAACGTTCCCGTCGGCAGCATCATCAACAGCTGCACCGTGAGCGGCACTGTTGCGCTGGCCTTTGACGACGGTCCGTACATCTACACGGAGCAGATCCTCGACTCGCTCGCGGCTGCTGGTGTCAGAGCTACGTTCTTCGTCAACGGGCAGAACTTTGCGGCCATCGCCGACTATGCCTCGACGGTGCAGCGCATGGTCAACGAGGGTCACCAAGTTGGCTCACACACGTAAGTCTAAAGAAAGAGCAGCAATCCCAACAAGCACTGACACCTCTCAGCTGGAGCCACCCCGACCTCGCCCTCCTGGGCGTTGCCGACATATCGTGGCAGATGACAATGCTCGAGTCGTCCCTGACCAGCATCATCGGGCGGTTCCCGACGTACATGCGTCCCCCCTACTTCAGCACCAACGCCGTGGTCCTGCAGACCATGAGCGACCTCGGGTACCACGTCATCGAGGCCGACATTGACACGCAGGACTGGGCCAACGACTCGCCCGACGCCATCCAGACGAGTGTCACCCTGTTCAACCAGGGGCTCAGCGCCGGCGGGTCGCTCGTGCTGGCTCACGACGTGCACGCCGAGACGGCGAGTACCCTGGTTCCGGCCATGATTGCGGCTATTCAGGCGGCTGGGCTGCAGGGTGAGTTCTGTTCTTGTTTCGTGCGTGTGTGACTTGGTGGTGCTGACTGGTGTGGTAGGTGTGCCTGTCGGGGAGTGCTTGGGCGATCCCGAGGCTAACTGGTACCGTACGTCGCGATGATTAAGGGTTCGAGCATGGAACCTAGGTCATGTCCCTTCCTCGTAGAGTTGGGTTAATGTGTTATGTTGGTGCATGCCATGTCGGGCTTTGGTTATTTAATTCTGGAGGAGGAACAGCAGTGAGTAGGGTTGCTTTTATTGGCAACGGATAATCAGTTGCTTACATAGTTGGTTGAATTATAATGTCATGATATAAATACATGTACTGACGGTACTGGGTTGAGTTGTAAGACTGGCCCTAGTACCACATCCGGTCCGGGGAACAAGGCAATGAGACTCCTTCCATGGTATCATAGAAGAAACAAATCTTTTCATTTCCAAATGGGTAAATACAGTCAATCGTGGCCAACTCGCCCAAGGGGCAGTGTCAACACAGCAGTATGCCATAGGTTAAGGGCGCCAGACTCTGTTTCTCAGTTCTCCCCTGTAAAGTCTCCAAATATGGCGAGATTACATAGATGTCATCTCACTAACCACACGTACCTACGCGGTTTCAATCATCAAAACTTCTTTCAGGCGAGTCCGT
The DNA here is from genome assembly GCA_024115155.1 of Thelonectria blattea. Classification (NCBI taxonomy): domain Eukaryota; kingdom Fungi; phylum Ascomycota; class Sordariomycetes; order Hypocreales; family Nectriaceae; genus Thelonectria; species Thelonectria blattea. The sequence continues at coordinate 75,707 of JAMQMW010002606.1, forward strand.
CAACTGGATTGCTGTATGTCAAGGACCACTAATTAAGGTACCCTATAGTTCTCGTCCCTCAGTCGTTGAACCAACCCAAAGAACCTCAATTGGGCACCGACTCAGTCACAATCACCCCCAACTCTTATGCCAATGTTAGCATCATTATTCAAACCACTTCCAAAACAGCACAACTTTTGCGTCAAACCCCCAACGCCGAGCCCCCTGCTCCCACATTCCCGGGTCTAGACCCCTCGAAAGCCACTCCGAATCTGCAGGCTCCATCGAGTATTTGGAAGCGTGCATAGTTTACGGCATGACTGGGACTAAAAAAGACGCCGGTTGCGGAATCCCAAGACGACGGAGACCAGTCGAGACCGCTCAGAGGGTTGCAAGCCTCGACGAGAGAGAAACCCGGTGCTGTGGATTGAGGGATAATCTTCAACTTGTAGGTAAATCTCGCTGATTGACGTTGCAGGGCGGCCCGCGATGCGGCCTGGGCCTAGACTCGCGAGATCCATATCCGAAGGGTAGGTTTCATGCCGATGAGATTGTTCCGGTGGTTTAATCTCGGCTGGTGTGTGGTTTGGTGGTGGAGGTGAGGCGTCTTGTGAAGAGGTTTAGTGTGTCTCTCGAGATGGATCGAGATGGACGCCCAGGGACGCAAAGCTGAAAGGAAAGCCACATGAAACAACTGAAAATTGACTTCGATCACATAGACTATGCACATACATGACTCTATAGTAGACGTTTCAGAGGTCACATTCAAGGATAGGCCAGAACAGGGGAGAGTGGTGTTGAGCGCACTTCTGAGAGAATCGAGAGTATTCGTATTGATTCGGCATTCCCAGTCTATGCAGATCCGCGCCTCAGACGAGTACGTATATCTTTTATGCATTGTATCATCGGGAGCGCCGCATCCGACCCAGCCTCTTCTCCCCTTCCTTTCCTCTACTCATCGGGATTTATAAGCACCCCGACATATGGTGCGCGTCTCGTCGGGAATGCTACCTTCCACCATTCATCGTTCCATTCCTCTTGCGTCGCAACGAAGGAATGCTTGCTTACACGTCCGAGGAGGTATTGAAGACACTATATCTCACAAGGTTCTATTGACTGAAGGACTTCTTGGTATTCGAGCTTAGAGCCATGAGTTTCCAATAGCAGCATTCTCAGACAAACTCCTCGACAGTTGTTGACTGATCGTCCGTCGGGTCGTCCGTCGGGTATCCCAAATAGGAAAGCCGATCAGCAGACGAGATGCGACACCAGTTTTCGTGCGTGAAATGAGGAAAAAAAAAAAGGATTTTTCGGGGGCTCGAACTAGTGATTACATATTGAAACGCATGCAGGGATTCTTTGAGAGCAAGCGACGCGTTCGGCTCTTGCGAGTCATGATGTGCAGAGGGACGGAGCGAAGCTGGTCATCAATACCCAAGCCTTGATTCGTACGGATAGAGAAGTTCAAGGTGACGAACAAGAACATGGTTCCGGTTCGGTTCGTTCCCATTGACCGGTTTCCCCCAGTCCAGTCCAGTCCACAAGCCGGTCTGGTCTGGTGTCATACCAAAGCGCTTCCAACTCCTCTTCTCCTAGGGCTCTTTGACAACAAACCTCCCTCCCAAGCGCCGCATCTCCAAACGACGAATCCCGAGACGACGGGAAGCGAACCCGACCGGGGTCGACGGAGGGCACAGCGGCGCCCGCTCCCCCGAACCATCCGCCTGGGACCTTTTTTTTTTTTTTTT
>JAMQMW010000263.1:0-45941 GCA_024115155.1 Thelonectria blattea
TTGCCCTATAAAGGCATCACCACCGCAAAGAGCACTAACCTATACCAGCGGAAAGTTAGCACCCTAATATATACAGCAGTTATAACCCAGCCTAATATTACCTTCGCCACAAGCTGGCTAGCCCAATTCAACTAAAACCCTAGACCATAATACCACCAAGCAGTTAACTAAGCCCTATAGTATTTGCTCAAGACTTAAGGCTATTCCCTAGGCTACGGCACAACGCCGGGCAGCCCTAACAACAGCCTCCAGGTAGCTTCAGACGCTAGCTTCGCCAATAACTCACTAGACCATTACAGCTCACAGGCCTTCGCAATAAGCCTATTCGGAGGGATCATTTCTTAGCGGGCAATAAAGCAGAATACAGTAATAACCTCAACGACGGAGGCAGAGTTGCTAGCCCTCTCATAAGCAGCAAAAGAAGCTCTCTTCGCAAGCCGGCTTATGGCCGCCCTATAAGTCAACCTATTATCGCCAACCGCTCACCAGTAATACGCTAAGCCTTCGCGGGTAACAATTCAATATAACAATATGCAGACAATATAGCTAGTAAAGGAAGAGCTTATGCAGCTGCAGATAAAGCTAAAGCACATAGATATGCACAATTACTGGCTGCAACAGGAGGTTATTAGGGGGCGAATTGAGGTTATTTATACACAGTCAGCCAAGTTGCTTACTGACGGCTTCACGAAGAGCCTGGCTAGGGAGCCTTTTGAACGCTTTATATAGCAGCTAAGGCTCGCTGACCTCTCGGCGAGGTTGGCGCGAGCTAGGAAGGAGGAATTAGAACGGGAGGAAATGATAGCTACAATATAGGTCAGCCAGGCAGCGAGGCTATCAAGCTGAAGGGGCGTGTTGAATTGGGTCATGTACATAGCCTTGTGCATAGAAGGTCATGTGATCAACAGGCCCGCAGCCTGGTCACGTGGTGGGCGGCGAACGGTCGCCGGGCCACAAGAAGGGAGGAAAAAGGGGGCCTTTAGGGGCAGGAGCAGATTTTGGGGCCAGAGACACACAACACAATACAACAGACGAATTGAGGTCATATTGAAAGGCACACTAAGCTATTCGACAGGATAAGCCACCAATAGACAGAGAGTGTAACCTAGAGTGGCGCGCGCTACGTTTTTGGCCGTACGGTCAATTTGACAGGACCTGTTGAATTGGAGGGATAAACCCCCAATAGACAGAGAGTGTCACTTAGAGTGGCGCGCGCTACGTTTTTGGCCGTCACGGTCAATTCGACAGGACCTGTCACGGGCCGTGACAGATTTGCACATTTAACATGCTCCGTATGTACTGAGTCTAAACGCCACATCAAAAGCTTTTCAAATATAAATTGCGCCTTTCTCTCTTGTGAACCCTCTCCTTCTCAACCACAACAACAACACTCGCCAGTTAACCTACTATCATATCCATTGCCCCAGGTAGGCCACTCTTCACTGCCCCTGTCTAGTCGCCAGCTGATGAGCAGAGATAAACCCTCCAAGGATGGACGATCAAACTAATGCAGACATTACCAAGGCTTTGACTGATCCGAAAACGATCCAACAGGTTTCCGAGTCTGGCAAGGCGGCAAAGCTTAAGAGAGATGAGCTGGAAAGGCAACGCAAAGCAAGGGAAGCCGCTGAGAAGAAGGAGCAAGACAAGAAATCGGGCTGACTGATGGCCGAGCTTGCTGTGGCTGGTGGATGAGGCTGATGAGGAAGTGCAGGCGGAACGGAAATTTAGTCGTGCCGAGCCCCACTTAGAATCCCATCCACTTCACCCTTTCTTTCTATCGAGTCCTTGTTTCGTATCGTCATCTGTATCGCCCGCAATCTTCGTTACCCATGGAGGGGGTTTTGCCACTTCTTAGGGGAAGGATCTCCCTACATGATGCTCTGAGAGAGGATATCGATATCATTCGAGAGTTGTCCTACCCAGAGAAGCGATATCGTTTCTGGCTTCGCCTTTATGAAGAGCGCCAGCGTATTGCCGAGGTCGTATCGCGCCATTTGAACATACGACAATCCGACTTGAGCCTTGGTGAAGTGAAGGAGTGGATCCATGGTAGTTTCAATGCCTGTATTCCTATTTCCATTCTCCAGAGTCGTCGAACTTCCGACCTGCCCCGTCGGGTCATCATTCGTTTCCCTCTACCTTATAAGGTTGGGGAAGAATTCTGTCATGGAAATATGGACGAAAAGCTCCGTTCAGAAGCTGCAACATATATTTGGCTGCAGCAGAACTGTCCCAACATTCCCGTACCTCGACTCTTTGGTATTGGGTTTCCTGGGAGGAAATCTGTAAGCAACTCTCCCCTAGCAAGCCTTCTACATATTAATTGGATTTAGTTCACTGCCATCGGACGTGAGCCGATCTACAATCGTGCACTATGGCTCTTTCGTCGCGCTCTAATGTGGATATCCGGCCGCCCGCTCTCCCCATACGTCCCACATGATCGATCTTATCTGCTCGATATGGGGTATTTGATCTTGGAGCATATCGATGATGGCAAGATGCTATCCGACAGCTGGGAGGAGCATCGACATGACCCGAGGCGGCGGGGCAATCTCTTCCAAAGTCTCTCGCGGATTATGCTCGACCTTGCAAAGCTTCCTCTCCCGAGGATCGGCTCTTGGACGATAGATGATAGTGGCGTCCTGAAACTCGCAAATCGTCCCCTCACTCTTCTGCTTCATCAGCTTGAGAATGCCGAGATTGCGACCGAAATACCTCGAGATCGTACATACACCTCTGTGGAGCCATACCTCCTAGATCTTATTGCCTGCCACGATAACCGTCTTCGATATCAACCTAACTCAATCCACCACCAGAGCGATGGCGAAAAGCAGTTAGCAGCATTAACAGCAATGCGAGCCCTTCTCCCCAAATTTCTGGACACGCAATTCCGCGAAGGGCCGTTCGTGTACTCACTAACTGACCTCCACCAGAGTAATATCTTTGTGGATGAGAACTGGTATATCACTAGTATCATTGATCTTGAATGGGCGTGTTCACGACCTATTCAAATGCTTGGTCCGCCGGATTGGCTTTCTGGCCGGAGCCTGGAAGAAATTACTTTTTTTCTTGATGACTATACTGCCCTACATGACGAGTTTATGGATGCAGTAGAAAGAGAGGGACTGGAGATGCACCATACTAGCTTCAATGCTAGCGTCATGCGTTCCTGTTGGAAGGCAGGGTCATTCTAGTACTACCGTGCCTTGACTCCCCAATGACTCTATTGGCTTTGTATATCGATCACCTTCAACCACAGTTTGCAAAGCTTAGTAGTGCCGCATGGGATGAGTTTAGTCCTCTGCTTATGAGACTTTGGGATCGGGATCCAGATTGCCGAAGTTTTATTTCGTCAAAGGTGAGAGAGCAGGAGCAGTATGATAATGAGCTAAGGGAACTGTTCACTCAATCACTGGACAAGGGAAATGATTCTAGCTAGGTAAGGGCGCATCGGTGAATGGCCCTCCCTTGACGATACTACTGGTGGCTTTACTGGACTTCCTATAGTCGCTCTGAACTCTCCGAACTTGTTGACTTTGTCTATTCGTTTGCCTGACTGAAATTTCGATAGGGCGTGCAATTTGACGGTCACGGAATGATTGCACGCTTCAGGCATTTCACGTCCCTCTTGCTTTTCGTCATTTCACGCTTTACTCCTGACCTTCTTCCGGCCTGTCAGATATAACTTGATAATCACGTGAGCCGAGTTGCTCGGCTGTCCTGATGTTAAATGTATTGCGACACCGGAGGTACTATGCCAAGAGATGTGCTGACACAGTTCATAAACTAGCTATGGTATTGGAACCTCAATCTCTGCTTCATCCAGTCCGCCTCAATCCAGCAACGCCAAAGTGGTGCAGTCCCCTCATCTTCCCATGAAAATCCGCCGGGTAATCCGCGTCTTTACTGCCTACCCAGAGTTGTGGAGGTCCCGGATGGATAGACTACTAAACCGAGAGCACTATTCCACGCGCGAGCTAACGTTCTAGACCCAATGAGTGCCGGTACGTATATCGACGACGGTCGTGAGCAACTAGGCAATAGGACGGCCATGCGGGCTAGAATTTGAACAATTTCCTCGCCAGGCTAACCTTCCGGCAGGGGTAGGTTGTCGAAAGCCTGGCTATTACAGTCGTCTCTGATTCTCGCTAGTTCGTACTCTCAAAATATGGATATGCCGTGTTCAACCACAGATTCCAATATTATATAGAAAGCCAGGTCTCTGCAAGTGCCACTAATTTTGGTGAAGCCGAGACGAATATGGAGTTCGGGCCTGCCGGTCACAAGGACTCTAAGTCGGACCGCTGTTAAGGTTTTCGCCCGTGACAGGAGGCTGATTATACGCTTGACTTCCTCTTCCCCGTCACATTCATCCAGAGCATCAACCACCACAATTAAAGGATCCTTAACGCCGCCGGCCACCTGCTTTAGAGGTTCCACGATGAGCTTCTCGGACCGCTCATTGGCGAATTTTCCCGTGATACGGGGGTCGGCTTTAATCGCATGTGGGACGTGTCGCGCAAAGGAAGGCAGCTTATGCGAGAGCTGAGCAGAGAGAGTGGCGAATAAGTAATTAGTAAGGAAGGTATTTTGGTGGATGTCGACCACTACAGCTCTCTAGGATATTAGTGCTGCTCTGATTGAAGGTGTGTCTAACATACGCTTCGTCGTGAATGGCTTAATGGGACTCCTTGGCGAATTGGAGTAGTGCTTCTTCCTTGGCCCGATTCTAATGACCATGATGTTTTTCGCAATTGTCTGCGGCTTGGACAAGCTGGTCCCCGCGCCCCAAGAGACCGTTGACATGGTTCTTCATGTCGTCGAGCTTGAAAACGGCGCCAACCACATCGCGCTTCCTTCGCCGGAATGCGAAGCTGAGAAACAACAGCGACTTGATGCAAGCTTCGACGATGGGTGTTTCGAGGAGGTTCAAGACGAACTTGGCGTCTGCCCAAGTACGACAAGTCCTTGCAATCAAAGCTGACCGCGACGTTACCAACCGCACCCTTTCCTAACTGTGGTAGCCACCTACAATGTTCATTGATCGCACGTCCTACGAGCCATTGCATTAATCCGGTACCTATATCAAAGTCTTCCACCACCTCAGCTGCCGCGGTTAGCCCTTGCCGCAGCATCGCGAGAGCGGCAAAGACGGGCCGCAAAGGTCGCCGCAAGTATGCCGCAGCGGCAGAAAAGGTTGCCGCAAAGGATGCCGCAAGAGCCACCGCAAAAACTCGATGCAGGAGTTATTGCGTAAGCCTGGAGGCCTCGGGGCTATTATTGGGATACGTATTTGTCTACTTTTTAATCTTCTGGTTCTCCCACGCTGATGTTGAGTCTCTGACCCTGAGCTGGGTACTATGAAACCTGCCACTATCTGTCGCTGCGCCCCTTTGAATTTCAACATAAAAACCAAATACCCGAGTTCCATGTTATGAAACCTCTGAGGTTTCGTAGGTGCAATCTCCTCAATGGAGTATGATATGTCCAAGTGTCTAAGCAAGATGCCCATTAGGGGGCCGAGGGCGAGGAATTGTCATATATAAAGTCCTCGCTACCAACCAAGTTACCAACATTATACTTAGGGACTCAGCAATCCCACCTCCATGATCGGAGACTTGGACTCGGTTCAACATAAAGATGACTCCCATTATTGATGACAAATTCCCTAATTCCAATTCTCCCTCGGCACCCCAACCCCCGGGTGACAGGAATACCCAAGAGCACGGTCACGCACCCTCCAACCACCCCCAAACATCCACAAACACCACTCATCTCCCATCATGATTCGGCCGAGTTCCGATGCCGGGCAGATCCTTTCTTGCTAACAGATTTTACAAGCGGGTCGTTTGCAACAATGGCAGTCTACTTATTAGTGCCCTCGGAGGAGGAACCCCGCTTGTCAATTGCTTCATGCCCGGCTAGGAAGCCCGAAGGGCGTGCTCGGTCATCCGCGAATTACTACTTGTATCGTAGCTTCTCCTTGGAGAATGTTGCTTTTTGGAAATGGTAGAACACGGTGCCGTTTGCGAAATACACTTCAATGGCGTCTATAGAAGCGCAATTTGTTGATGTTGACCATGGAGTCTCGGCTCAATGTCCGAGCCATACCAATATACACGACGACGAGAAGAAAAACCCAAGAGACGATGACCAAACCTCAACAATAAACGAAGCCCAGGAACTCGAGAGCGCTACATATCCAGAAGACACATCAATCCCAGAGCCACCAGACGGCGGTTTGCGAGCATGGCTCCAAGTAGTCGCCGGCCACCTCGTCGTCTTCAACGCCTGGGGCTACACCATCAGCTTCGGCATCTTCCAGCCCTACTACGAGACCGAGATGAACCTCCCGCCCTCGACCGTCTCGTGGGTCGGCAGCATCCAGATCTGCCTCATCTTCCTGGTCGGCACCTTTTCGGGCCGGGCCTTTGACGCGGGCTACTACCGAGCCGCCCTCCTCGTGGGGTGCTTCCTGCAGGTCCTGGGCATCTTCATGACGAGCGTCGCCTCTGAGTACTGGCACCTCTTGCTGGCGCAGGGGATATGCCAAGGACTCGGCAACGGGGTCGTCTTCGCCCCGACCATAGCCAACATGTCGACGTACTTTACCAGGAAGAGGACCCTCGCCATCTCGTCGGCAGCGTGCGGGGGGACGACAGGGGGGATCGTGTTTCCGTTGATTGCCCAGCAGCTCTTGCCCAAGATTGGGTTTCACTGGACGGTGCGAGTTATGGGATTGGTGGTGCTCACGACGTCGGTTATTATCCTCAGCCTGGCGAGGACGAGGCTGCCTCCTCGGAAAGCCGGGCCCATTGTTGAGCTCGCGGCGTTCAAGGAGACGACGTATCTATTCTTCGCAATCAGCATGTTCTTTACGCTGTGGGCGACATATTATGCCTATTACTATGTGAGTTTTGTTGTTTCGTGGAAAGACGGACAATGCTAATCGTGCTTTACCCAGGCACGAACTTATGCTCTGAGCGTCCTGGACGCATCATCATCCTCATCCTTCACCATCCTCCTCGTCATCAACGCCGTAGGTATCCCGGGCCGCATGGTCCCAGCCTACCTCGCAGACCGACACTTCGGCGCCATCAACGTCTTCATCCCCACCATCCTCGCGGCGGCCGTGTGCATCTTTCTCTGGTCCAAGGTGACGGACCTGGCGGGAGACTTTGTGTGGACCATCTTCTTCGGGTACTTTGGCGCGGGCATCCAGAGCCTGTTCCCGTCGACGACGGCGAGCCTGACAAAGGACCTGAGCAAGAACGGGACGCGCATTGGCATGATCTTCACCATTATCAGCGTCGCCGCCTTGACTGGGCCGCCGCTCGCCGGCAAGTTGATGGAGGTGACGGGCGGGAAGTATTTGGCGGCTCAGCTTTGGGGAGGGGCGTGTTTGCTTCTAGGGGTTGGGTTGTTGATTGGGGCCAAGGTGGCGACCCGTCGTGAGAGTGGAAAGGCGGAATAAATCCAGTTTGTTTGGGATGAATTGATAGAAATAGATTTCTTTGCTTGGACAATGGAAAGTTCCAACTTGTCCGGAGTTGACAATTCCATCGGGCCGTCCCCCCGGTCTTATCGGTGCCCCACCAACCCCAGATTATTGAAGCCAGTGGACCCTTGCTTCCATCACCACGTTTATCGTTTATCACGGCCTCTAAAAATTGAATCGTCTCCCTCCCACTCTCAACCCCGAAACCCCTCCCCCCTCACCATGTCCGCCCCATGGATATGTCGCAGCTGTACAAGAGCGCTGGCCCGCTCGTACACGCGCCAATTCGTTCGCTACGCCTCCAATGGTGCGTGAGGCCTCTTCGTTGGACGAATCCATCATGTCTACCTCGAAAAAAGCTAACAATTGGACCTAGATGTCTCCCCCCTCCTCGCTCCCGCCCTCCTCCAGCGCGCCCAATCCATGTCCTCCGAATACGACACCCTCCAGAAATCCCTCAACGACTCCTTCGACGCCACCAAAGCCAAGCGCGTCGGCGAGCTCTCCCGCGTCGCCTCGGCCCTCCGCGCCTGGCAAGACGCCGAGGCCGCCGTCGACGAGCTCCAGACCATGATCGACGACCCGGCCCAGGACCCGGACCTCGCGTCCATCGCCCGCGACGAGCTCGCCGCCGAAAAGGCAAAGCTCGAGTCCCTCTCCCGGAACCTCTCGGCCAGCCTGACCCCCCGCCACCCCTTCGCCGACTTCCCCTGCATGCTCGAGTTCCGCCCCGGGCCGGGCGGGCTCGAGGGGAGGTACTTCACCGACAGCCTGTTCAAGATGTACAAGGGCCTGTGCATGCGCAAGGGCTACCGGCACAGCGTCATGAAGTACGAGTTCGCCGACACGGCCGGCGACAGCACCTCGTCGGCGGGCGAGAACCCCCTGCAGGAAGCCGTGCTCGAGATCCAAGACCCGGGCGCCTTCGAAATCTTCCGCAGCGAAGCCGGCATGCACCGCGTGCAGCGCATCCCCGACACGGAGAGCAAAGGCCGCGTGCACACCAGCGCCGTCGCCGTCTGGGTCCTCCCGTCCTTCCCGGACGCGGGCGGCGCCGCCGCCGAGGCCGCAAACGTCGACGACCCGGACAGCGACTTCTACGTCAACCCGCAGGACGTCAAGGTCGAGACGATGCGGGCGCGCGGCGCGGGCGGGCAGCACGTCAACAAGACCGAGTCGGCCATCCGCATGACGCACTTGCCCACGGGCACGACGGTGTCGATGCAGGACCACCGCTCGCAGCAGCGCAACCGCGAGGAGGCGTGGAAGATTATGCGGTCGCGCATCGCCGACCAGCGCCGCGAGAAGCGCGAGGCCGAGGCCGCGAGCCTGCGCAACAGCGTGCTGGGCCAGCACCAGATTACCCGCGGCGACAAGATGCGCACCTACAACTACAACCAGGACCGGTGCACCGATCATCGCGCGGGACTGGACGTGCACAACCTGCCCAATGTGCTCGAGGGGGGCGAGACGCTGGATAGGATCATGGACGGGGCGAGGGAGTGGCTCGTGGGCAAGGACATTGCCTTGCTTGTCGCCGAAGAGGAGGCCAAGGAGAAGGAAAAGGCTAAAGAGAAGGGCGGGAAGAAGTAACCTGCCCTTCGCGTGGATGATGATTGTACACTACGTCGTAAACATGTAACTGTAAAGCGTATTGATGTCATGATGTAACATAGATTAGAAGCCCCTCCATACCCATAGAGGCCGGCTCTGGAACCCAAATCCGTTGATGCTGGCGCCCCAAAACTCCCGGCAAGATCACCACCAGGATATCCGTGTCTTGCTTTCCGACCAGTAACTCCAATGCATATACCCATGCCCCGGACAATCCAATGTCTTCCTGCTTTACATTAAACCACCGAGAACAACCTTGCCAATGCTGGCCACTTCCGTCTTGAGATGACTCCGGCTGTGGTCTTCGAATTCCCTCACTATGCCCTGCACGATGAGTTTGCGAACCCGCGCGTCCGCTTTGCCAAACAGCTCCGCGACGGGTGCCGAGAATTCCCGAGGGGAAGGGACAAGGGCGAGGAACCGGTTGTAGCAGTCGATCAAGACGTCACACAGCGTCGCAAACGTTTCGAAGTAGTCGGGGTCGAAGGGCAGCGACGGGGTGAGCAGGTACGTGTACTCTTCGCCGGGGAGCAGGTCCGTCTCGGAGGCGGCAAAGTTCATGACGGCCGGGGCAGGACTGCCGGCGGCGGGCATCGGGGCCATCTCGTCGAGCATGGGGTGCATCTCAGCGGCCGAGGTGGAGCGGCGGGACTTGCCGCCCTGCCTACGGAACATGCTCGGGAGGCGGGCGCGGGTAAGGGAGGCGGCGGTAGAAGACTCGCCGTGGAGCTGAGAGAAGGAGTCGAACTCGGAGAGTAGGGAGTTGAGGCTTCGGAGGAATTCGAGGGGCGTGGACGAGTAGAGGTCGACGATGGTGGGGAGGGATAGGCCGAGGAGGAGGTGGTTCGTGGCTTTGCGACCAATCTTTCGGGGATCGAAGTAGGGCATGCGATTGAGGTCGGGCTTGTCAAAGAGGTACGTGTTGAACCAGTAAACTCGCCCCTCGTGTCTGTCGCAAGTTAGGTCAACTGCCGTGGGCTTTTCAAAGACGACTTACGTTTTACGGAGATATTCCAAAGTCGCAATGCGTTTGTGGGCGACCTCTGTAATCTGCTGGTGGGCGACTCCAGCCTCGGACTGCTGCCACAGACTCGCGGTCGAGCCGATGGCGCCAACGGGCCCGTTGACGGAGGTGTTTGTTGGCACGGAGGCCAGGTACGAGGTCGAACCAGTTGCACTGCGGCTCAACATCTGGGCAGTCGAGTCGGTATTCGATAGGGTATGCGAGTGGGAGGAAAGTTCGGGATCCTTGGGCATGTCTGCTCTCGGGACGACTTTTGCGGCGGCGGCGAGGGCGTAGTCGGGGAGGGCCGGCGGCGCAGTGGCATCGGTCACGTAGGCATTGGGCCCGTTGCCAAAGGAGCTGCCTCGGCGGCGAGAACCCGACAGTGACGACTTGCGCGAGAAGGAGGGCTTGCGATCCTTGCCGGCGAGGGGATCTACGGCGGCGCCGTCGCGGGTGGCGGGTCGGGAGGCGGACGACGACGAGAATATCGACGTCGAGAAGATGGGCGTCGACGACGAATTGGGAGTCTTGGGAGGCATCTTGAACCGAGGGAGGAGGGGGTGGTGCTTAAGTGCGCACACGCACGCACATACGCACGCGATGGATCGAGGGGCCTTGACTGAGACCAAAGGGGCTGATCTCTGAGAGTCTCGGTGTACGGAGCAACGGCGTGTCTTCGTAGGCGGTAGTCGTGGTGTGGTGTGGTGTGGGTGGGCTCGACAAGCGCAGGGGGAGTCTCCAAGGGGGGAGGATCGCAATGAGCCGCTTGGAACGTGGAGCGTGTGTTTCTGATTAGCGCTGCAACGGTGATGGAGTTGGCATTCGAAGCATCCCGTCGAGGAGGAGGAGGAGAGGAGTGTCGTCGCGTCGAGTTCTTCAAAGTCGGGTCGGAAACATGCACAGTGGATGTTTGGGGTAAACGGGTTTGAAGACGGAAAATTAATCCTTGGTTTCGTTGATTGGTTTCCCCGTCGAGTTTGGCACTCCATCCATCTGCAAGCGATTAAAAAGTCGGGGCTGAGGCGTTGCTCAGCGGTCGTGGCGTAGCGGGGTTGCTCATGAGCCAAATTGGGCAAGTGGAAGGAACTCTCGGAGACGTTGCAAATACGGGCTTTGGACAATGCAGTTGTTCTTGGCTGTCGGTTGGCTGTCGTTCCTTTTCTAGAAGTTTCAACATTGAACATTCTCGCATTGAAGCAAGTTGTCCCGCTTTAGTGCGGCCTGTTAAATCCCCGCGTTTCATCTCGCAGTCACCCTTCGTTCCTCCTTCACAGTACGCAACGAGCCTCGCTGGCACGGCTTCGACAATAGGAGGGTGATGGAACCGAGATAGGATTGAAGACGCAGCCCTGCTGATAGGTAGGTGCATACATCTCCAAATTGAATAGCAAACAGAACAAACAGAACCCGGTTTAGTCCAGAAAGATCATTTCCGAGTGCACGCAAAAAGTAAAGAGGACGTGGGAAACCCCGTTAAAGTCCGATTCCCTCGATTTGTTGAGAGATGCAAAAAGATAAACACCGTTTTAATTATAGGAATAGCCCAATGCGGGGGTCGAACCCGCAACCTTGAGATTGTGTATCAGAATTGTGTACTCATAAGAGTCTCACGCTCTACCGATTGAGCTAACCGGGCCCAATCTGTGGTGTTATTGCAGGTCCATCTGCTAATTGACTCTGAGTAGCATTTATTGTTGAATGGTGACCATCGTTGTCTTTATCAGTCCAGAGGGAGCGTCAGTTCCATCTTCTCATCATTTCTTCTGACTCGACCAACTTTCTCGTCCAGAGCGATGCTGAATGATGCGTTATGGATTGCAGGATTGTCACACCACAGAGCCACAGGTTTAGACGTTCCACAAGGTTGAGTCTACGCCGTGCCGAAGGAAGGCCTCGGTGGTTTGGGTGCAAGCTCGTGAATGCAATTGGAGCAACCCTCACTTTACACACCTCAAAACCATTCCGGTGCTTCCTAGCCTTTCATAGGAGCACGACAAGTCATAAGGATTGCATGATAAGCTTACCTATCCGAGTGAATGCGAAGGTAGTTCAATTCTTCCAATAACCACCCTTGTCGTCACTCGTCAGCTCCTCCCTTAGCCCCCAAGACTAGAGTCATTCGGTCAACTCGTGGTGGAGCCGTGCCGTGCAACGTGAATCTCAGCTCATGGCTTCGCAACCGATTGAGACGTTGCCAATGTTTCTTTCACCTCAAAAAGGACCCAACGTCCGCTCGCTTCCCAAGGCATTATTTTTCGGTATCCCTTCTTCCAATTGACCAATATTCCCGTATCTTTCTCGTCTCAATCTCTGAACAACAGCCAAAATGTCCTGCGCTGCCTGTTTCCAGGGTAGCGTCCACGAAGGCACTCCCCGAGGCAAAACCATCACTCTTCACGGATTGCACACATACGTGACGGAGCCCACGGACGGTCAAGTCAAAGGCATCATAGTCGTCATTCCTGATGCTTTTGGCTGGGAGTTCAACAACACTCGTCTTTTGGCCGATCACTACGCCGATAAGGGGCCTTACAAGGTCTATCTGCCCGACTTTATGAACGGTGAGTGATGGACAACTCTCTAAGCCTTTCGCAACTAATTGATCATCTCTAGGTCGTGCCGCTCCAGAATGGATGCTCACGAGCCTGTTCACCGCTCTGGAGTCTCGCAACCCCTTCACTAAGATGTGCGTATCCTATCTACGCAGACCGTCTTCTCCAGTGCTGACATAGGTAACTCAAGTTGGAACTTCCTCAAAACCATCGCAGGTTTCATCCCCTTCATATTCCACAACAGCATCGGCAAGACCCAACCCGTCGTGAAGGGCTTCTTCGAGCAGCTCCGCAAGGAAGAAGGCTCGAAGCTGCCCGTCGGCGCCGCGGGCTTCTGCTGGGGAGGCAAACACGCCATCCTGCTCTCCCACGGCGCCAAAATCGACGACAGGACTCTCGTCGACGCCGTCTTTGCCGGACACCCGAGCTTTGTCGACATTCCGGGCGACTTCGAGAAGATTGCGCTGCCCGTGTCCATTGCCGTCGGCGACAAGGACAACCAGATCAAAGCCAAGTTCATCGACACTATTCAGGGTGTCCTTGCCAAGAAGCCCGAGTCTGCAAAGAGCGTCATGGAGGTGTATGAGGACGCAACTCACGGCTTCTGTCTCCGCGCGGCCGTCGACATGCAGGAGATCGCGGCGAAAGCCATCAAGGCGGAGGACCAGTGTATAGGTTGGTTTGACACTCACTTCAAGATTGGTTCATGACGAAGCGTGTTCATTGCACATTGGTTTTGTTGTATTCGCTTCATTGCGAGCAAATGGGATCCGGACCGTGGCAGTTTTGGAATTCTGGTTTAAAACATTGCGATACTTCTTCTGTTGCACATTTATTGGGCCACTACTATCATTCAAGAAGAACAGCCAAACGGATGTGTTCTAGATAATTCTTTTCTTCTAATTTATTACTCGAGGTGGAATTTGGACGATTTAAATCCGAATTGAAGACGTCCTGCTGAAGTTGCAATCCCTGAAGGCTGGCACAATGCCATGCGAGAAAGGGGCATCAATTGAGCTGCGAAAACAACAAAGAACCAAGGTAACAACCTCATCGCTCTGGAATGACCATTGCGACTCAACAAATACCGTAAGATCTCTCGGCTTGGCAAGGAGGCGGAATCTACCGGCATTCTGGTACATATATCCTTGGGCCGGGATGAACCACGAACGGATGGCAGCGCTGGGCCGTCCAGGACCTCCCAGTAAATTAGTAATTATGGTTTACCTGCTGCCAAAAACCAGGTTTTCAACGGTCACTCTTGGCACTTGAGATGGCTTGAGGTGCAAGTCAGATCCCACCTCTTGGGAACCCCATCCAGTCTCTTGGAGAACCCTGAACAAACAGACAAAGGTTGTTTAATCGACCTGAACCCTGTAGTGCTGACACTATTTGTAAATGTGGTGGTCTAGAAGCAGAACTTGCAAGGGACCAACGTACGCCTCCCAGTGAGAAGTGTTTCATAGGCTGACAACCTCCGTGGCTCCATGTGACATATCATTTTCATCCCCAAGCGAACAGCCAACCTGGGAGCTCAGAACAGCACGAAGGCCCCAGCCCGCTGGCCTCTCTTCCATGAATCCGCCTCAAGGGGACTGGCATATTGGGATTTAGGAATTCGAAACACCACTGGGATCGGGAAGCTAGGTACTAAGGTAACCGTAGGTTAGAGGCAGTCATTCTATAATTTCCATTTACGAGCGTCTGGTAGACCTCTCTGCTTTCTCCGCGCAGCTTGGCGATCACATGGGTTCATTCTCGGGGGCTCATGCGGCATCCGTGGATCTCGCAGAGTGACGTGCCGCAAAGGGGCTTCCAAGGACTGGGTATCACAAAGATACATGGGGGTCTCTCCTGGACCCAAGAACAAGTATGAGTATCCCAGGAGCTTCAGGCGGTTGTAAAATAGCTTGGTCTCTTTCACTGCAAAGAAAGCGACAGATGCCGGACATTTCTCCCTCACACCCCCAGCGTGATATTATCCAGGCCCCAGGGGCACACCAGCACTACAGACTTGCCCTGGCATCTTAGAGCTACCCAGCCTGACGCCCACGAGTTACCCCGGCATCACCGAGCACGTCGCTTCTCAACTTTGCTATCCCCTCCATGAGATGCTCATGTCACCACTAGACGTCAACCACTCAGCCCCTGGACTCTCCACGAAGTTCCCGTTTGCTTTTGCGAGTGTATCGCTCCCAGGGATGCCTGGTCCTGAAACTAAACTTTCCATCGCGTCTAATTCTTTGTTCAAGATGTGACATGTCAAATTCGGTGTTCATCACTCTTCGCAACCAGTGACACCGCTTTGTAGGTTAGAGACCACGAGAGCAATGACCGGACAAACCGCCAACTTGGGATTGAAGCATGGCCAATCCCTCAACTTGAGGCATCGTGTTCGAAACACAGCCTGGATGAGCCTGACTACTATCTTTGTCTTCAGACTTCAGCCTTGTTCAACGGCAGGGCTGGTTCGTTGGTTCATCTTCAAAGCTCTGGTGGCCTTGGACAGAGGTTGATAGTCATGAACAGCCAGATATTCAGCAGAATAAATAGGCAGGGCTTCTCTCCTTCAGCAAGCAAATATCAAAAGTTCAAACCAAAGCCTTCTACCTCAACCATCATCGTTCACTCGCCAGACGCCGAACATCAAGATGTCTCCAGCATTCGCCCCCAACAACCGCCGCAACTCCAACGCGCCTCCTTGGAGTTATGCCGCTGCAGTCTCTGCCAACCTCAGTATTCCACCTGCCTCTTCTAGTCAAGATTGGTCCCCTCTCGGTGCCAGCTCCATGACCGACGACTCCTCCGGAAGTTCTGTCTCGTCTCGCCAGTGTTCGTCTACTCCCGACCCTGAGCCAATTTCCGGTTCTGAGTCGTCGACCCGCCCGTCTTCTCGAATGTCGACCTCTTCCTACGTGAGTTTCCGTGAATACGATCGCTGGTGTGTTCCAATATACTAACTTTGTCATAGTATAGTTGTAATGGGGTGACTGCATTTAGCGATCGGCGTCCACCATTCCAAAAGGCCTGGATCTATGCTCGACATGTCAGGTCTCACGTCCTTGCACTCGTGAAGACAATCCGGCAGACACAAAATGAGGGCGACGACATATTTGGTTCGACCTCGACGGGGGGGAGTAATCATCCTTCTCCCAAAAAATTCTTTAACAGAGAGGGCCTTGACCTAGCGTCGAGGGACCGCTTGAGGGTATCTGTTCCAGTGATACCCGGTCCTAAGTTGTGGTTTCATGCTGGCAGGGGACGAGGCCGTTGGCGAGCCACCGTCGAGAAGTACGACAGCATCGAACTCAAATCGGTCGATGTCATATATCACGACCCTAGAAAAGGTCGCCAATGGGGCAGCTCTAATCATCCTTTCTCCAAGGCAAACTATTATCCTGCCTTGAACCCGCCGCCTCGTCACACCTGAGGGCTTGTCGATCAACTGGGTTTGCCACGCGGGTTCGAATTTCGATGATGGAGGTCTGGATAGAATCTGCTTTGGACTGTGGGAACGAATAAGGGAACATTGGTTATTATTGGGATAGAAAGGGGATAGAAAGGGAACTTGCATTACATAGACTGGCGGCGAAATAGAGTGCTTTCTTTACTTTCCGGTTCTTTCGCCCGCTCAAGAAGCCCCGGTGCCTCTAGGTACTAACAATTGGTAAGAGACTTGCTTTGACTTGACATACAGCTCGAGGAGTTGTATCTAGGTAGAGGAACGGCGACGTCCATCTTTCTCTCGGGCACGTCTCGATCTGGAATTGTATCAAGGTGTTACGATATTGGGATTTACCGTGAAGAAGACTGTCGATGAGGCTCTAAATACATGGCCGTTATGGATTATTAATGCCCTGCATGAATTCTTATAGATCCCCCAACATGAACTTGTAGTATGGATTACCTCCTCTCGACAGTACCTGCCTGGATCGAAGTGTGCCATCACCAGCCTTTGGATTCGTTTCTGAGGGAAGTCCGGACTATCAAACACTAGATACGTCTGTACACACCTGGAAGCTGGCGAAGCTACAAAGCAACATCTCCATAGTACCTACGTACGTCCGAGCCTGCCCTCGATTCCGACCTCTAGCTACCTTAGGAAGGTTTGTTTAGACTTTGGAAAACACAACCAATCATGCAAGTGTCATTTCGCCACTATTTCTGCCGACTGAATTATCGATGACTTGGCCGAGCAACCCCCCACCCTCCTGGTGCTAGTAGGGAAATGTGAATCACAGGCCGTTGTCGCAGAGGCGGTCAAGATAGTAAATTGGTAATTATCGGATGAGTCAACGGCGAATAGTTAAAGAGCCAGCACGGGCTTTTCGTCACCATAGATTCCGTTCTTCAAAGCCTAACCCCCCTTCATTCTACTGCTACCATGACTTACTCTCTCTACATCGGAAATAAGCGTTATTCCTCGTGGTCTATGCGACCATGGGTCCTCTTCAAAGCCCTCGACATTCCGTTCGACGAGAAGCTCAAGTTGTTCGCGGCCAGCCACCGTCAGCCCGAGTTCTTGACCTTTTCCCCCACGGGAAAGGTCCCCTGCCTCCACGACAGCGACAGCGCTGACGGCGACGACATTGTGGTTTGGGATTCTCTGGCCATCTGCGAGCACGTCGCCGAGAAACACCCCCGCGTTTGGCCAGCCGACGCCCGCGCCAGGGCCTTTGCCCGATCGGTGTCGGCGGAAATGCACTCGGGCTTCCCCGCCATCCGGGAAGAGTGCTCCATGAACGCCGGCGTGCGGGTTGAGCTGGGGCAGCCGAGCGAGGAGCTGCGGCGGGAACTCGACCGCTTCGAGGCACTGTTCTCGGAGGGCCTGGAGAAATTTGGCGGGCCGTGGCTGGCGGGCGAGACCTTTACCATCGCTGACGCCATGTACGCGCCCATCGCGCTGCGGTTCAAGATTTTTGGGATTGAACTGCGAGGATCAGCCAAGGAGTATGTGGAAAGGTTGTACGAACATCCTGCCGTTCAGGAATGGGTCAAAGGCGGGCTTGCCGAGACGGAGAGAGAGCCGATTCACGAAAAGGACTCCATTGGAGGACGGAAGGTGCTCGAGTATCTCTCGTAAGACATGGGGTATATGATGGTCCCGGATCAATTCATGTCATTTTACGTACGTATCGAAGTTGTAGATCTCGTGGACAAAAAACTAGCCCGTACACCCCGAACTCGTCAGTCTTGGCAAGCAAGCACCTTCCCTCATGCAGCCGCGACAGGCACGTGGACCCACCGTCAGCTTCCCATCTCCATCCCCTGCACAACTGGAACATCGACTTCAACCCTCATCTGCAACAACTCCAATATCGATAAGATGGCGGGCGACGGCCTCAGGCAGTCTCTGAATGCATACCTCCTCCTTCTAATCACCGTCTCGACACTGGGGTCGCTGCAGTTTGGCTACCACTTGGTGAGTCCTTGTCCCTGTCCCTGTCCCTAGAATTGAATACCGCTAACTCTCCCCAAGTCGGAGCTCAACGCGCCCCAGGATGTCATCACTTGCAACAGGAAATCCATCACCGCCTCGTCCCTCCTCCTCATCCGCGAATGGCTTGCCTCCTCCCACCCGACCGATAAGAGCTCCCGCTCTGGCTCCGGCTTCCTTCCCGATTGTATTCCCATGGGCGAGGCCGCCTTCGCCGCCGTCTCATCTGCGTTTACCGTGGGAGGTCTGTTGGGCGCCCTGGGTGCCGGCCCTGTGTCGTCAAGCCGTGGCCGACTTGTGGCAATGCGTGTAACTGCCCTTTTGTACATGGGCGGCGCTGCCATTGAGACGGTTTCCGGGTCCATCTTCGTCATGGCACTCGGACGCTTGATATCTGGTATCGGCGCCGGCGCTTCCACCGTCGTTGTTCCGCTGTACATCAGCGAGATTGCCCCTCCAGCCGCAAGGGGACTCTTTGGTGCCATGACACAAATCTCCATCAACATCGGAATCCTGGGCGTCCAGATTCTGGGCTACTTCTTGAGCTATGGAAACGCCTGGAGATGGATCCTTGGTATCGGCGTCTGCGTTGCAACCGCCCAGGCCGTCGGTCTATTTCTCGTGCCCGAGTCACCTACATGGTTGGCTGCCCACGGTAATGTCCCCAAGGCCAAGCGGACATTGCAACGGATCAGAGGCAGTCACTACGACATTGCCGAGGAAACTCAAGCCTGGAACCCTGATGAACAGGACGGTTCCGAGGAAGAGGCACTTCTCCACGCTGACCCAACGATTGAACCAGCCCATGCATTGACGGGACCTCAGAAATGCCCAGCTCATCTTGGTTTCGTTCAGGTGGTCAAGGACCCCCTTTACCGGCCAGCCATCATTGCCGTTGTTGGCATAATGTTCGCCCAGCAACTTTGCGGCATCAACTCCATCATCATGTACTCCGTCTCTCTTCTTGCCGACCTGCTCCCCATCTCATCGGCCCTGCTCACCCCCCTTATTTCTGTCGTGAACCTCGTCACAACCATCGCCTGCTCGCCTCTGCCGGACCGACTGGGCCGCAAGACGTGCCTGCTCATGTCCATCATTGGCCAAGGCAGCAGCGCGCTCGCCTTGGCATTGTCCATCGTCTTTGGTATCAAGATACTTTCGGCGCTTGCAGTCCTCGTCTTTGTCGCATTCTACGCCGTTGGCCTCGGACCTGTTCCCTTCATAATGGCATCGGAGCTGGTTGGCCAGGAGGCCGTCGGCGCGACACAGAGTTGGTGTCTTGGGGCGAATTACCTTGCCACCTTTTTGGTCGCTCAGTTCTTCCCCATCATCAACAAGGGCCTGAACAGTCATCTGGGAGGCCAAGGATGGGTCTATTTCATTTTTGCAGGGTTGGCGGCTGGTTCAGCCGTCTTCGTCTCCGCCACGGTGCCAGAGACAAAGGGAAAGCGAGACGCTGACGAGGTCTGGGGCAGAACACGACGAGTAGACTGATGAATGCGGTTCGGGCGATGGCGTTTAGGTATAGTATAATCTGATATGGTGGTGTTTTTGTTTTAGCCTCATCGAAATGCTTGTTTACTGCGAACAATCTGTTCCAGCTGCAAGATGCCTGCCTTGACTCCATCGATGATGTAGACGTCTTTACCAGCCTTGCCATAAACCTCAACAGCCGTCGTCCGGATGACTTCTTCCAGTCCAGCCATGCCTCCACAGCCCATGACAACGCATGACACATTTCCCGAGGCGAAAAGCTTCTTCGTCGCATTCTTGAGCTTCAAGCCCACTTCCTTGGGAGATACAGTGTGGAAATCGCCAGCCGTCAACCCGGTGGAGACGACGCCAGCGAACCTGTCGTTCTCAGTCTCGGTGTCTTGGCCAAGAAACCTCTTGACACCATTGCTCAAGTGGTCCTCCCAGAATGATCCCGTGGTGACTATCCCCCATCTCTCGCGATTGCGGGGAGCTGGGTTCAGGGACAGAGCCGTGGCGATACTTGCTTCGAGGATGCCCGTCACGGCGAGGTGGCGGTACTTGGCGAGCGAAGAGACAAGAGGGTGGACACTGAAGCAAGCTACTAGAACTGCGTCATACTTGCTCGACTTCAAGTCTCGTTCCAGGTTCGCATCGTCGAGAACCGCCTGCGAGCTACTGTCGATGTCTCGTTGGTCGTTGATGCTTGCAGGGGCAGCTGCAGGGGCCGTGTAGGTAATTATTTCGATCGTCTCGGTCTGTTAGCCGCAATTAAAACCACGGGTAGAAACCACATCTTACGTCTTGTAGAGAGAGTTTTTCGATGGCGGCCACCATCCCCTCCGTCATGGAGTTGGACGAGTTGGGGTTGAGCACCAGGATGCGCAGCAGCTTCTGATGATGAGATTCGGCCATGACGACGGAGTCGACTGTGAGAGATTACATGCACTTGGAACGGAATGGGAGGCGAATCTGGGGAGAATTCTTGCATTTTCCTATTTACCAACGCTGTGCGGGGTTGAGAGAATTACACCTTGGTCTGGATGACGGAGGTCGCGGGAGGCCATCGCGGGGCGCCACGTGATCAATCGCTGGGTGACAGAGCTCAGCCACCAGCCACCAGCCTCTGACGACGGTGGACACCCAACGCCGAACCCCACCACTGACGAACACCTCAACCTCCCGAGCTCCTCGACACGGCACCTCTTCAACCTCTCCCTCCAACCTCACCGTAGTTACACAGCTCCAGGCCGGCGCCCCGACCCGTCGCAATCATGGCCAACCCTCCCCCCATTGGTAAGCTTCGGAGCTTCCCCCGCGGCGCCGCAGCCCCGATCCGCCCGCCCCTGAAGCTGACCGCAATGCTGCCACCTAGTCCTCGACGGCGGTACCGGCTTCCTCAAGGTCGGATACGCCGCCCAGAACTTTCCCGAGCATCAGTACCCTTCCATCGTCGGCCGGCCGATCCTGCGATCCGAGGAGCAGACGGACAGCGACATCGTCATCAAGGACATCATGTGCGGTGACGAGGCCGCCGCCGCCCGCACCATGCTCCAGATCAGCTACCCCATGGAGAACGGCATCGTCAAGAAGTGGGACGACATGGAGCATCTCTGGGATTACACCTTCTTCGAGAAGCTCAAGATCAACCCTTCGGGACGCAAGATTCTCCTGACGGAGCCTCCAATGAACCCGCTCAAGAACCGCGAGAAGATGTGCGAGGTCATGTTCGACCGGTACGAGTTTGGCGGCGTCTACGTTGCCATCCAAGCCGTGTTGGCCCTGTACGCACAAGGTGAGTTATCCCGGGAGCTAGACTGAGCTTCGTTTGCGGTCGAATGAAGTAGGCTGACGTCGATCCGCTCTCAGGTCTGAGCTCCGGCGTCGTCGTCGACTCGGGCGACGGTGTCACCCACATCGTTCCCGTTTACGAATCCGTGGTCCTCAACCACCTTACGAAGCGATTAGACGTGGCCGGCCGCGACGTGACTCGCAACCTGATCAAGCTTCTGCTCCGCCGCGGCTACGCCCTGAACCGAACGGCCGATTTCGAGACGGTCCGCCAGATCAAGGAGAAGCTCTGCTACGTGTCGTACGACCTGGAATTGGACAAGCGCCTGAGCGAGGACACCACGGTTCTGGTCGAGGATTACACGCTGCCGGACGGACGTGTGATTCGAGTTGGCAGCGAGCGATTCGAGGCCCCCGAGTGCCTGTTCCAGCCCCACCTCGTGGACAGCGAGTCGCCCGGCCTGGGCGAGTTCCTGTTCAACACGATTCAGTCGGCCGACGTGGACATTCGCTCCTCGCTCTTCAAGGCCATCGTCTTGTCCGGCGGAAGCAGCATGTACCCGGGCCTCCCGTCGCGATTGGAGAAGGAACTGAAGCAGCTGTGGCTCACGAGGGCGCTGCAGGGCGACCCGGAGCGGTTGGGCAAGTTCAAGGTGCGGATAGAGGATCCCCCTAGGCGAAGACACATGGTCTTCCTCGGCGGCGCGGTGCTGGCCAACATCATGGCGGACAAGGAGAGCATGTGGGTGACCAAGGCGGAATGGGAAGAGGAGGGCACGCGTGTGCTGGAGAAGCTGGGACCCCGATAGATGGCAAGCGTAGAGATGAATTTGAATGGAGAGGGGAATTGCAATTTGAGTTTAGGCACAAACGGCCAGAGAAGAAAAGAAGTTTACGATCTGAGCGAGTGACGGAAGTTGCCGTCGAGACCGGACTTGAAGACGTGCGATTGGACTACCCATCTACCTATTGAAGTTTGTCTGCTAAGCCTATTTGTTTGCATAAACATATCGACTGCGTACTTTGGATCTAACAAGCTGCCGAAGAAGTCTGTAATGAATGTCTTGGTTTCAGGCGTTCCATGGCAACACGATGGAGGCGGGCTTAGTCATCACGCTTCAGGCTCGCTTTGTCTCGGTTTCGGTTTTCTGCATGGAGTGGGAAGGCGCGGAGGGCAGCAGAGACGGCTCGAGCCTTGAAAATTATTGACAAGCTTGCGCGGAACAATTGAGGAATTTCACCAAAACAACAACAACAAAACAAATCGACGACGGCAGCCAATCCGCCCCGCGGCTGTTCGCTTCATCCTTTTGGACGCGATCCGCCACCGATTTATCCGACGGGGTTCGTTTTCGGTTCCCCTTTTAGCAGTCGCATTCGCCTCCTTCGCAATACCCTTCCGGATAGACACTCTGCGCAAGTCGAAGGCTGGTTATAGCATTGCTTATCATCGACCGTCAGCCTCCTTTCGGCGTTTCGCTCGCGGCGGCTATCGAGCAAACATTCGCTCCACCATTGGATACCTATCCTGATAATCTGATTACTTTAGTCTCCCCAGATTGATGCGCAAGGCTGTTTGTTTGGATAAAACCCCCCTCCACAAGCCGCATCCCGCTCCTCCCGCGTTCGGTTGTCCCCTTTCGCACTCCACGGCCAACCGCACACCTTGGCTTTTTCTCGAAACCTCCTTCCTGTCTCGTCTCGCAGGGAAAAAGGCCCGTCGGGCGCCCGCGTTTTTGATAGGGGAAGAGGTGAGGGGAAAAAAGGGGGGGTTCGCAAGCCGTTAGTCTCGGCTCCACGACAGCTTCGCTAGTCGCCGCTGAAGTTCCCGGCAAGCAAAAAACGAAGGTTTGCCTGTTTGGAAAAGCTTGGGTTGCGAAGGGGGAAGAAAGGGCGTTGAAGTCGGGTACAGATACATACGAAGCACAGATACCAGGCAGAGAGGGCGGCGGGGAGAAAGCGGATTCTACCTACCCAGACGGAAACGTTGCCAACAAACCGGGCATCTGCGACTCAACGGGGCGATCCTGAATTGTCGGTCAGGCCGGACAAAGATTCATTTGTGATGGGTTTGACACATCCGCCCTCGGCATCGGGGGCTTCGGCGCCTGGGTCGGTAAGGAGCAGCGGCGGAGGAGGCGGCGGCGGTGGTGGACCTGGAGGAGGAGCAAGGGCTTCTTCGTCTCGAAAGCGTGCTGTGCTTGATGGTGAGTTATTGCCTGATTTCATTCTTTTCTTATTTCCTTGTTGGCCCCCTGCCCGCTAAGCAAGCATCCTCTGCATATGTCTCACCTCGAATTTGTTGCTTGCTTTGAGATCGGCCCTTTCCTTTTTCCCTTTTTTCCCCCTTCTTCCCTTCTCCCCTTCTTCCACCACCCCCGGCCTGAAGGCGGTGGTCAGGTCCTCTTTTTTAGTCCGCCCTTCCCAGATCTTGCCTGACTCGATCTCGGGCGGAAATTCCGTTCCCGACTCTCAACCTCAACAGTCTTTGGAGTTGTTTTGGCATCATCCACGCCGTCATCGTCATCCGTCGCCACCGCCATCATCGTCATTCTTGTTCCTCTTTCTCTCTTCGCCCTCTTCGACTCTCTACTCTCCTCATCCATGACTTCTTTGATGCCGAGTGGCATCGTCAGCCATCAGCCATGCCTCCTCTCCGCCCTCGCCATGGCGTTGGCTTCCCAGCTCACGCTTACCAACCACGTCATGTAGACTCTCATTCGCCCGGATATCAGCCCAAGGTCCGAATCACCGACCGCTATCGCATCGTGGGTTTCATCAGCTCGGGCACCTACGGTCGCGTCTACAAGGCTGTCGGTCGCAACGGCAAACCCGTCGGCGAATTTGCTATCAAAAAGTTCAAGCCCGATAAGGAGGGCGAGCAAATCAGCTACACGGGCATATCCCAGAGTGCCATCCGCGAGATGAGCCTATGCAGCGAACTGAGCCACGCCAACGTCATTCGTCTCTGCGAAATCATGCTCGAGGACAAGTGCATCTACATGGTCTTCGAGTTTGCCGAACACGATCTGCTTCAAATCATTCATCACCACACCCAACCGCCTCGCCACCCCATCCCTCCCGCCACGGTCAAGAGCATCATGTTCCAGCTTCTCAACGGATGTCAGTATCTTCACACCAACTGGGTTTTGCACCGAGACTTGAAGCCTGCCAACATTATGGTCACGTCGTCGGGCGAGGTCAAGATTGGCGATCTGGGACTGGCCCGTCGGTTCGACAAGCCGTTGCATTCGTTGTTTAGCGGAGATAAGGTCGTGGTGACTATCTGGTACCGTGCGCCTGAACTCATTCTGGGCTCGTTCCACTATACGCCCGCCATCGACATGTGGGCTATCGGGTGCATCTTTGCCGAGTTGCTTTCTCTGCGCCCCATCTTCAAGGGGGAGGAGGCGAAGATGGACAGCAAGAAGACGGTGCCGTTTCAGCGTAATCAGATGCAAAAGATTGTCGAGATTATGGGCATGCCGACAAAGGAGAAGTGGCCCTTGTTGCCTACCATGCCCGAGTACCCTCACCTTCAGACGCTCGGCAACTCCATGTCCTCGCATCATCACCATCACGGCGGCCACCACCACGGCCACTACGGCCGCACTCAGCACGCGCCGACCACGTCCAATTTGGAGAAGTGGTACTACAACACCATATCTCACTCGGGCGGTCCAAATGGCACTGCGCCTCTCCAGTCGCTGGGTTCCGAAGGATACAAGCTCCTCGCCGGGCTGTTGGAATACGACCCGTCAAAACGGCTGACCGCCGCTCAGGCGCTGCAGTCGCCCTTCTTCAGCACGGGCGACCGTGTCAGCAACAACTGCTTTGAGGGATGCAAAAACGAATACCCGCACCGCCGAGTGAGCCAGGACGACAACGACATTCGCACGAGCAGTTTGCCGGGCACCAAGCGGAGTGGGTTACCGGACGACTCGTTGATACGGCCGGCTAAGCGAATGAAGGAACAATAGCCGGGCAGAAGGATGCACCGTGATGCAGGACACGAGGGTACATGACGGACAATGGCATAGGGACACGGGGATGGTGCATTTCACGGCGTTACAATCGGAGGGACATGTTTCACTAATGGTCGAGCACGTCGAAGCAAACAGCAGCACATTTATGCAATGGATACCCGGTATAAATAGTTTATGGGGATGGTCGATTGAGACTGACCAAGTTGGTGTATATAAATGGCATAGAGACAGCTGCCTAACGAGAGGCTACGTTTTACAGTCCAGCAAATACGACATTTCAGCCAAAATTGGCATCTTGTTAACTCACACGCATCCATTTGCAAAGGCCGTCGTGGCTTTTCTGTTGGGCCATGGCCATTGTCGCGGGACCATGTGCCGAAGTCTTGACTGAACCGGTAGGCAATCAAGAGACGCGAGGTGAGAGATGCACACCTGAATGGTTGATGAATAGGGGCATTCTCGTTTACATAAAATGAGCGATCCTCTTCTTATTTTGTCCTCTTTAAATCCTTCACGGCCCGACAATTAAACCCAAGACACTTGAACCTCTGTGACGACTCGCTAATACTCTACAGCCACCACGACGACACCAACCTCGAATTAAGAGAGGTCCGAAGACGAGAAGAAACAGCACCAAAGAAACCCCGAGAATATGTGCCACTACGCCATCAAGCCTCACAAGTGCGTCGGCTGCGGCGGCGTGCTGGGCTGGAACAACGACTTTGTCAAGTGCACGCAGGCCAAGAAGACGGGCGTGATATGCGATACGGCGCGCGTGAAGCCGACCAACAAGCTGGTGCGTCCGGTGAATTGTCCGAGGTGCAATCCGGGATCCGGGGGGACGACGGCGTAGCGGGATGGGTTTGGGGGGAAGTGTGTGGTGGGAGTTGTGAAGTGTGAGATGGGATGGAGAGGAGGCTTTTTGGGGGGGGGTTGAGGGATGAATGGGCGGGATAGAGTAGTCTATCAGAGTCTGGTCTTGTTCGAATCATGCTCGGCATCATCCGTGAACGTGAATCCCAGTGCTATTCGCAGTATATAACTGAGGAGCTTGAGAACAATCTCATCAACAACCCCAACCTCAAGCCTTCTCCCACCACCAAACCAACCACAAAGAATACCCACGCCTCAATGTGCGATATCATCGACTTTGAAACCCGGTGCCAGCGGTGCTTGCGCGAGGTCCGCAGCACCTTGAAGGGGTTCATCAGGTGTCCCACAGCGATTCGGGAGAAGAAGGCAAGCTATATGCCGCCCAAGACTCAGGAGGTGGTCGAAAAGGTCGGCGTTGATGAGTGTCCGTACTGTCGGCCGGTAAACGGCGCTTGATGGACTAGGTATTTCGTACTGGCCGTTACGGGGTCGAGGGGGGTGAATACGAGCGGTTGGGCTGGATAGGCAGATCAGCCGTTGCTTATCTGGGCTATACTTTCTGTCTATGTCTCTTTCTTCTATACATTGAGCATCTCCGGTGATTGCGGCGATGGCCGGTGCCGAAGAAGTGTCATTGTTCCGTCCGTTCATGTCACGACGTTGCCGCTCGGTTTCCCACAAACCAATTGCAGTTCGCTCAGCTTCAGTGAAGAAACATGGACCTTGATAAGACCCTCGTTTTTCATCAACTAATACAGGTTCCGTGGTCTAGCTGGTTATGGCATCTCGTTAACACCGAGAAGGTCCCCGGTTCGAGCCCGGGCGGAATCAATTTTTGCTTGTTGCATGTAGACACGCAAGCTTTCTTTTTGTATCTTACAAACAGGCAAAGCATGTGAACAAGTTTATTGGCCTAGAATATTATCCCAGATATGCTTTTGGCGGGAGAAACGAGAACAATAGGGGTCAGGTCGCGTTGGTTATTTCCTAGACGTTGATCCAATGAAGGTGGGTTGTTGTAAGTAAACGGCCTCGTATTGAACAGTCACGTAACGGATAGTTCCATGATCCAACACCGCAGCTAGGACGTTCTAGACTATACACCAATACACACAGCCCAACCGCCCTCTATTCAACCTCGTCCGGGAAACGGCTCACAATCACTGCCCTTTGGCGAAAGACATTATCTGAAGAATCAGGACCACGTTCTTTGTTCCTAGGAGTGAATAAACCATGATCAGACTCGTTCACTACATCTTTCCAGAACACTATATTAACTCCGTCACCAAATCTTCCACATGTGCTTTTCAATAGTACCCATCAAGATTATATTGCGTCAAGTTGCCCCCCTGATCAGCACCATGTGCAAGGAAGTTTCCGAAGTCTCCTGGTGCCTCGAGTGCCTCCATCAGATCGAGCTCAACGCCTGGGTCCAACAATGCGAGATGGCCTTTGTGGCGGATACTATCTGTCTTGGGCGGGAGAAGGACGCCACGGCGCTCTTCGTGGACAAAGCAAGGTGTGCACAGTGCACCCCGTTCGGGGGTGGTCATGTTCGAGAATGAGCGTCCATAGATACGCCAAGTCAAGCATATTTGGGTCAGAGAACAGTGGCGTGGAAGGGTACAGTAGCGGCCTTGACTAGCTTGGGTGAATGGAAGTTGAGGAGATGCTTAAATACATGACGATGCTCGTCGAATATGACAGAGCAAAACGAAATCACGATTCTCAACATTCCGAGTAACCATTGAATAACGCTCCAAGATAGACTACAAAATGTGCGAAATCGTCGACGAGATCAAGAGGTGTCAAGAGTGCCAAGGCGACCTCGAATACGGGCGAACGGTCAGTGACTGCCATGTTTCAAAAGCAGCCGGCGGCACGCTGTGCTCTGGACTCAGCATGTCGTCTACTCCCTGCATCGTCGCAGTGTCGTGGGAACAGTGCCATACTTGTACCCCGAGCCACGCCAGCGAAGGGGCTTGAGAAGGCATCGAGCTTGGCAGACATTGTCTTTGATTCGCGGTATCCGTAGGCCAGACGTTCTTCACGTGATAGTTGATAGACTGGATGTATTCGAGAATATAAACAAAGTAACCTTCTACAAACACGTCTCGAAGACCAGAGACCAGCTCGAGACACCATAACAAGAGTGAATCCGAGACGTTCCATTGGACAACCCCGTGGCGCATGTCTCACGGTCATGCCGATCCCACCCTCCTCTCCTCCCTCGTTGACCCTGTAGGCCCTCTCATGTGATGAACCGAGTGCGTCCCAAGTCCGGATGACAAAAACCTCCGGCGACCAATGATGAGGCCCATGTCGTGCGCGCTTTCTGAATGTGCCACGTTTTGGGGCATAAGTCAGACGTGTTGTGGAACAGAACTACTTTATCAAGAACAACAGTAGTCGCCTCAAACAGAAGCTAGGTTTGTTTTCGGCGCTGTAGTGTGCGGCGGGCACATGATGTTGTGCGCTTAGTTGACGGACCTCAACTCGCTGTCCGAGACGAGACACAAACGGAACGGACACATGTACATGCTTGTGTTCACCAGTTGAACATCATGAAGTCTGAGACCCCAGGTCCAGAAGCTCTGTGGGAGTTCGTCTGCTTCCATGTCTCGCCTGGTCTATGTATGATGGAACTGATCCTCCAAGGTCTAGACTCCCATGTCAACCAGCCCAAATGCCCGTTTATTTATAGCTACACGCA
The DNA here is from genome assembly GCA_024115155.1 of Thelonectria blattea. Taxonomy (NCBI): domain Eukaryota; kingdom Fungi; phylum Ascomycota; class Sordariomycetes; order Hypocreales; family Nectriaceae; genus Thelonectria; species Thelonectria blattea. The sequence continues at coordinate 28,947 of JAMQMW010000263.1, forward strand.
CCCGTGTTCAAGTCCAGTCCTCGAACCCAAACAAACTCAGCAAAAGACAGTCTCCTAACCAACAACAACAAACAGCAATAATAACAAACAAACAACCATGTGTACAGAGCACCTCGTACCACACCGCTGCACCCAGTGCAGCCACGTTCTCTATTACAGAGGCCGGTACGAACGCTGCCATCGGAGCGTCCCCTGTGCGCAATTCCTCGTTTGCTACCGCACCCCCGTCCCGGCCAGCTCGAGCTGCTGTCCAATCTGCAGTCCCCCTTCTCCCGATCATTGCAGTGAGTACATAGATTGATGGGGATCGGGGTAGAACGCCTGGTTAGTTGACGTGACGAGGTGAGTGAACGAGGGTTTGGGTTCGTAGGACATGGAAGTTTCGTAGGCACGTTGGAGAACAACCGGTTTGTACGCCCTCGGCAGTGGGTTTTTTTTGGGGTGGGTTTGTGATGATGGTTATGATTCACTGCTTTTCTATTTCTTTATAAACCCCGTGGTCGTGAGCGACTCGCCTTCTCATTTAACCAGAGTAAACGCAAACTTCACAAATCACCCCAAGGGCCCAAAACCAAAACATGCTCTACGAGTCCAGCAACCAACCCGAATAGCCACACAAACCACCTCCTCGACACAACGACCCTTAACCTCCCCCTCCTCAAGGAACCAAAAAAACAAGAAGCAACAAAAAGAAAACATGTGCAACCATATCAAACTACGCCTACGATGCTCCGAATACGGCCACTACGCGGGCTACGGCATGTTCGTCGAGAGGTGCGCCGCCGGCAGGGCTGCAGACAGAGACTGTGACACGCTGGAGTACTATATCAGATGCAAGCTGGTACCCGAGGATGAGTGTCGCGTCTGCTGCCGAGAGGATGTACCTGTAGCACGCGGGGTGAGCAGCAACAGAAGCAGTTGGGTGCCCTCTCTGGGGAAATGGGGGGGCTTGACCAAGATGGTACGTGTGAGACTGTCGTGATGGGAGGGGAATTAAAAGCATGGTGAACTGAAAGCATGGGAGAATCAAGTCCACTGAGCCGCGGTGGCGGTGGCGTTTTAATGTTTAATGTAATCGTGTTTATTCGATCTTGGAGGACGTTCCTTCAGATGGCCCTGGGATGGAGCTTTCTTGATCACGAACAAACAAAGGAGTAATGATAATAAAAGCCATCTCCAAATCGCCTTGTTCTCAAATCACAACAAAGAGATCCGTTCATCCAGATGTCTATATCACCAACTACCAGCCGTCCCGAGGCCATCTCGGCTGGTCCATCTTCCACCCAAAACACAACAAACCACAATTCAAAAAGTCCACCCCTTCTACTAACAAACATGTGCCGTCGGATCAAATGGCTTCACACCTGCTTCCGATGCAACGACATCCTCTGGACCTCCATGAACAAGGACGCCTTTAGATGCAAAGCCGTCATAGACGACGACGAGTGTAGGCTGAAGACGAGGATCCCCACGCGGATAAACGAAAGCTTCACAAAGTGTCCCAGGTGTAATCCGAAAAAGGAGAAGAAAGTGCCCGTGGCGAGGGTACCCATGGATTAGTCGTGGGTAGGCATTGGATGTATAGAGGTTCCGTAGTTTCTCTAATCGATTCATGTCTCCTCCATCCCAAGATTGTCGAATAAGCATGGTCGAAAATGAAATGTTTTCGATCTCAAGTGTACACACTTCATGCCCGTGGATAGATATGGCCTGATTCAGTACCCTCTCGATACCTGGTGATACCCTTCCACAAGCACGCGAGGCAATTCTGAACGACTGACTGACCCTCTTGACGATCGATAGTCACTGCTTACTCCCAACGCCTCTCACGTCTCCAAAACCCGAACATCGAGGCTATGAAGCTCCAGAGAGACAAGGCCTCGAACTTCTTGTTTTCTGGGCTCTGAATAACTCGACGCCCGTCGAAACGGGTCATCAACACCGTCTTCATCGAGGGTATATATCCGGCAGGACCAGCACATCGCGTCCCTCTCCCAAAGTTGTACCAGCAAAACCCCCCCTCCATTCAAACCCAACAATCCAAACACCATACCCGGCCCTATTCAACACTCTCAGCCGTAAAATAAAATCACATCCACACCTCGGCAGCCAGGAAAACAGCAACCATGTGCAGAAACCTGCGCTTCGTCTACTTCTGCATCGGGTGCGACAACCGCCTCGGCCAGGAGCCCGACTTGTCCCTGGACAAGTGCAACACGGCCCGGTCGTCGGGCATCAACTGTTCCCAGATCCAGGTCGAGGTGAAAAAGAGGTACCGCAACTCCCTCGAGTGTCCCCGGTGCCAGGAGAAGAAGGCGCTGCTGCGGAGAGCCATGGGGAAGAAGGGGAAGAAGGGCGTGTGAAAGGCGGCGGCGGGGTTGTTTCGGTGAGCGATTATCGGTGAGAGTTTGAGGCTTGAGGGTTACATAGCGTTTATTCGTAGAAGGTTGTGAGTTGGTGTGGTGTTTTGTTCGTTTGAAGGTGCGGCGTTATACCAGTGATGTAGGGAGGGAGGGGTCGCTCCTGAAGGACACTAAAAGATATATTACTTGGTTCCGTAAAAGTCCTGCCTTTCACGTAGTAATTATGCATTGGGTCCATGAAAGGGTTTGTCAACAGCCTTCCATGGCGCTTGTTCGTCAGCCTCCTTCCCTCTATATATCTCGCCTCAAGCTCGCAGAAGCCTCCCTCCTCAAACACACCAGCATCATTCTCGAGAATATCTCCTTTCTACAGCCATCACTTTAATCGGCTCGCCGTCAAGAATAGCATCATCTTCACGATCCAGTACACAAGCGCCTCACCCTCATTCCTGACCCCCTTCCTCCATCCCCAAGCAGAACAGCACCATAGCGACAGTCGACACCATGTGCATAAAACCTTACGTCAAGATCAAGTGCGAAACGTGCAACATGACGCTGGACAAGTGTTGGGGCGCGGTCCAGTGGTGCAGGGAAGCCGTCAAGCGCGGCTCGGCGTGTCCGAATCCCAAGAAGAAGAGAATCGAGGACGAGGCACCCCCTTCGAAATGCAACAACTGCAATATCGCACAGTAGGTGGTTGTGGCTGGTGGCTTTCTCTTTGGGGGAGAGATTGATAACAACACGATGGACTCTTCTTGACTTTGGGAACATTAAACTCGATTGAAGCTGTGGTCTTGGGGATAGAGAGTAGCGAGTTGGATCGGGACTGTGAACCCTGGAACAGGATCAAGAGCATTGTGTCCGTACCTCAGGTAGCGTCCATGTAAACAGTCCTTATTTCTCGAACAGATTTTAAGATCGACCAAACATGAAATCAAGACGAAATCATCCCAATAAATCGTCTTCCCCCTCTTCAATCCCAATTCTTCCTCTTCCCTCCCCAAAAACTCACCACCAAACCACCCACAAGAACCGTTCTTACACACCACCACACACACAACTCCCTACCCACCAACCAACAACCCCAGCCATGTGCTACAAGTACCTAATCGGCGTCTGCTGCGACGCCTGCGACCGTTCGGTCCATCACGGCTACGGTCCCTTCAAGCGGTGCGGCGTCGCCCAGGAGCGCGGCCTGCCCTGCCCTAAGGTCGAGATTCGAACCTTCGTCGAGTCCATCCCGCCCAAGGAGTGCCGCTATTGCGTGTCGGGCGTGGGTTGGGAGAAGCCCTAGTATCGGGAGGGCGAGATGCCCCCTTTCTCCGAGGGGGGAGGCTTGGTGAATGCTGATGCGGTGAAGAAGAGCTGACAGAATAGTGAACGTTTACGAATAGGTAGGCGCACATAGTTAAAGAGAATCAATTTATGAGTATTACTGCATTGGCCCCAGTACATAGTAGGATGCAGGTGAGAGTGTCAGCCCAACTCAATTAACCCACGCCTGGAGTTCGACAGTGAGATACACCCGAGATAGGGCAACATAAGGACCTATTTATCCGCCAAGGGACGAACATCAACTCAACTCACACTTCCAGTCTGTCGGTATCCGAATACTCGTCTTCTTTCGTATCCCTACCTGGTTAAGCCCACGTAAACACCCTCCCTATCCCGCCTACGGCTAGCCCAACTGCGAGCAGCGGCAAGATGCGAGCCAACTACCACAGCTAAACAAATACAATTCTTCATATACCATTCACCAGTCCCATCGATCTCGTGGCTCAACATGCATATAAATGAAGCCCGTCGCATTAATCTCCTTGTTCAACATGCATGGATATTAAGACCGTCCCATCAATCTCGTGATCAACATGCATATATATTAAGCCCCCGGCCTATCTAGCTAAAACTCCATCTGGACACCCACCTGTAAATATAAACTAGCCGTATAGAAACAGAAAAGAATGAAATGTAGACATATTCATTAAGACAAGACTAAGTAACAAGACAAATACGAAAGGGGCGGTGCCAAAACAGCACGCCGCGCACGTTGCATGCCTGCCCATCTGCCCAAGTTTTCTTTCTCTCTTCGTTACGTCTCTTCCCCTTGAGCGTCACCTCTCGACTGGGACCAGCAAGCAAAAAAAAACATAAAACGGGGTATTTCAACAAATTCGGTGGCGGCGACGGCGATACAGCAGCAGAATCGGCGAGAGATGGAAGGATTATGGCGTGAGACGTGGCAAGGTAGAGAATCGAAGAGGGATGAGGAGAGGACTATTCCGACAAGAGTGGGTGGGAGTACAGGCGGGCCCTGAAGGGACGAATCTGGCATCGTCGTTCCTGAGTCGTTCTCTACCGTGCATGCTCACGCGTGTAAAGGCGTCGCCGGCAGCTAAAGAGTTGCGCCTTGGTCGTATCGACGCGGTCTGACTTGTATTCGGATAGACGGCGGGGTTGCGAGTGTCGGGGGGAGGATCGGGAGGCTCTTGGTCGGAGAGGTATCCAGGTCTAAATCGGAGAAATCTGGAAAGAAATCCTCGCTATATAACGGGGAAAAGGCGTGTCGTGACGTGATGAAGGTTGGGAGTTCTATGCGGGAAAGGAAGAGAAAAGGGCCGTAATTGGCCTTCTACTTCTTGGCAGGCGCGGGAGGAGCCTTGACGTTGTTTGACAGCCACGCCAGACCCTCGAGAAGACCCTCGCCCGTCGTGGCGCAACTGGGCACCACGTACCAGACCTTGTCCTTGAGTTTGGAGAGTTGCAGTTGCTCCGTGACTTCTTGGGGCGACATGGCTGGGGAAGGTTAGCGGGCGGACGTGGAACAGGCAACGAAAGGGGTTCGAGGCGACGCGACATACCTTCTTTCAGATCCTGCTTGTTGGCAAAGACGAGCAACAAACTATCTCTCATTTCACGGTCGTTGATGATGCGGTGGAGTTCTTGTCGGGCCTCGCTCATACGGGTTCGGTCGGAAGAGTCGATGACGAAGATGAGACCTTGGGTGCCTGCAGAACAAGTCAGTAATTGCGCGCAGCAAGAGCCGAGAGCGTACTGTTACGTACCGCTGAAGTAATGTCTCCAAAGAGGACGAATCTTGTCCTGACCACCGACGTCCCAGACGTTGAACTTGACATTCTTGTAGGTGACGCTCTCGACGTTGAAGCCGACGGTGGGAATAGTGGTGACGTCTTGGCCGAGCTTGAGCTTGTAGAGGATGGTGGTCTTTCCGGCAGCGTCGAGTCCGAGCATGAGCAAGCGCATCTCCTTGGATCCGAAGATCTTGCCCATCATCTTGGACAGTTGGCCGCCCATGATTGCGACTTGTGTGCGTATCGAACGGGTATGACTCGCGGAGAGGAAGGATGTCGCGCGACGGGATCGAGACGGGATCGGGACGGGAGTTGGGGAGTTTTTCGGGAGTGAGTCTGGTATTGTTTTCGGAAGCAAAGGCGTGCCTTGTGCGTGGTGTGATGGGTGGATGGACAGCGAGTGTTTCGTTTCAAGTTGTCTGGTCGAGAAGGAAAAGAGCCACCTCTGGCGTTAGCGAGAGCTCGGTAGTAGAGGGGGCGGCTCAGCAAGAAAACAAGAACGGGCAGCGACAGCGAGAACGACAGCGGCAGAAACAGCAACCGCAACGAAGCAATTGCGCAGACGGATGGACGCACGGGACGTGGTCTGGCCTGGGTCTCCTGTATCAAGACTCTCACCGTCGCTGCCCGAGAAAGACACTCACCAGTAGCCCCTCGTTGGGATGTTCGAGTTGTCGCGTCCGAGATAAGGTTGTGTTTGACTTTGTTGGAAATCGATTGCGTGGATTCGAGGAGAGCAAAAAAAGGATCGGTCGAAAATAAGAAAAAACACAAGAGCAAAAAAAGACAAACAGGGCAATGTTTCCCCCCTTCTCAAGTTCGTGCTTGCCTCGTGCTTTCCGGGTCGGGACGGTTTGCCTTCTCTGTTGCGTCTGGCGTTGCGTCTGCTGCGTTGCCCCCGTCAGGGGGAAAAAAAAAGGGAACTGGGAAGATTGATTGAGGGTCCGCGCGGGTCGCTTGCTTGCTTTCCCCTGGACCTGAACTAGACCTATTTGGGACTAGCAGAGACACCGCCCAACGGCCGGAGGGGCTGCAGGCCAAGCAGGCCAAGGCAGCCAGCCCATGGCACGGGTACCTCGCTCCTCGCCCGCCCTCTCCCACATCCCCAGGTACCCTGACCAACACCCGCATCTTAGAAAAAGAAAGGGGCATACAGGCTCCTGCAGAAGAAAATAACATCTAAAAAGGCCCGACCCCATCGTCATAGCAGAGCATCTATCGATCTCATAATTTCGCACTTCAACTCTACCGTTTGCTCACCGTCGCAAACCACCCTCACCCACTCCCGATCAAGGCCTTAATGCAAGGATGCTATCCTGCATATGCAATCACCGTAAAATACGCTTAATTAAGACACATGGCAGCTGACGCTGAAAAAAAAGACCCCTCATTAAACAAAGTAGTGCCATGTCCGAGGAATCACGCGTCTCGTTTCCGTCACTACCGACCGGACAGACACAATAGCCACAGCAGGCACTCTTGCACACGTGGTGGCTTACTATAATTATACCCTTCTGCATTCTCCGTCATCTAGCCACATACCTCTAGGCGCTACCTCCATGGATAGGTGAACCATCTTTTCCGAGTCAGACCCCGTCTCTGCCTTTGCATATTCGTAGAGATAACATCACAGGGTCCTCCCACCGCCTAGTCAAGCCCGATATTCGATGACGAACCGCCGCTCAACCTGTTGCAGCGTCGTCGAGTCATTCTCGCCCTCAAACTTGAGGTTCACCTTGGCGTCTTCTCCCATGCTGTGCACCTCCGCCTTGTAAAACGTCGTGGTGTTGGGGTAGAGCGCCAATACCACCTTGTTGGGCTCCCATGGCTTGAGCGTGCTCGCCTGGCTCTCCGGCGTGATGGGGATCATGCTGCTGGCGCTCGACCGGTATTCCTTCTGCTTGCTCTGGTCGTCCGGTTCAATGTCGAGCACTTTATATCGCCGGCTCTTGCCCTCGCCCAACACTTGTGCCACTTCTCCTAGTATCCAGTCCTGCGTCTGGTCCCCAACCGCCGGTCGCGGCTTGAACGCCACCACCTCGCCCTTCGAGAAGAGCACCTTGGATTTGTTGTTGGCCCCGGAGGACCCCGCTCCGCTCCCCGACGACCCCTGCGGCTCGACACTGTCGGCCTTGGGGGGCATGCTGTCTCTATCTCGGTTGCTGGACCGATCGCCATACTTGCGTGAGGATCCTCCGATAGGGCTGGGCACCGGAGAATCCCCAGCTCCGTCAAAGTCGTACAGCGCCGAGGCCGCGGCAGCGCTGTCTCTAGCCTGCCTCTTGCCTGGGCCCGCCGCTTGCGCTTCCGCCTGTTCTTTTGCAACCACCACGGCCCGGAGCACCTTAAGCTGGTCGACCAAAGACTTGAGGGATGCCATATTCGCCTCCGAGTGCTTGACTCCAGTGCGGCAGAGCTGCTCCATGGCCTGGAGGGAGTCTCCCGAGATCTTGTCTGGGTCCATCCCCCCGACCTGCTTGTCCAGGCTCACGAGGTCGTTGAGGCTGTCGTTCTCGGCATTGATGCCTGCGACAATGTCGCCCACTTGGCTCTTGCAGTTCTCCCATATTTGAACTTCTTCGCCGTGTGTGTTGCCGTTGTTCCGGTTGGACCCCCGTCCACTGCGAATTCGTTGTGACATGCTGCTATCAGGCGGTGTCGGCTTGTCCGAGTCCTGCTCAGTAGTATCTTGTACTTTCTGCGGCGTCTGCTGCGCCGAGCTTTGGGTTGGGGTCACTTGTGACGCCGGCTCAGTGGTTAACGCTGTCCGCTTCGGCGTTGAAGCCTCGGAGTCTTGACGTCGATGTCCACCGGTTCCGCCTTTTGACCTTTTCCTGCCGTGGCCGGCTGGTGTCGAGTCCCTGCTAAGCGTCTCTCCGCGCTTTCGCCGGTTCCTTTCTGGCGTCTGAACCTGCTCCTGGCTGGACGGCGTCCCGGACGGTCTTGATCGTCGTGAAGGGATTGAGTTTTGGTAGAAGGGCCCCAGGTTCTCCTGAAGCTTCTTCAGCTCGCCCTCCAGCTTCTTTGCGTTAGCCATTGTGTCCCCGGCCTTGATACCATCCACCTATAGCAAACGTCGCAAATAAGAATCAACTCAAAATGGGGAACAACAAGAAGTGATTCAAGAATTACATAGAAAAGCTTGTACCAGGCATGAAATAACCAAAGTTGAAACGGAAACCCACCTATCTGGCAGAAGGTAATGGATTTGAGCCGCCGGGGCTGAATGGCAGACGGCAAGAGCGAGAGGGCAGACGGCAAGCGAGACAGAGGTAGGTCCGAGTAGACGAGAGATGAGAGATCAGGCGAGATCTTAGTAGGTATTGAAGTATGGTGCGAGGAGCTCAGTCCATTATATAACAACGATTTCGAGGGGGTGGCAAATATTAGTGGTGATAGCAAGGGAAATGCGGCTTAGATCTTCTGATATGTCGGGTTGTTGAGAAAGAAGATCAGCTGAATGATGGAGGCGGGTTGAACCTGGCAGAATTCAAGCGGTGAGGGCTGCCAAATAGGTGCCCCGCCAATCAAGCGGGAGTGCGAATTGCATCGATGACTGCGTCAATGACGACACTCGCACTGTACGCGTCGAGTACTATCGCCAACCTCGACTAAACGATTGCTCAAAGGATACACCGCAAAAGGCAAACCCCGAGAGAAATCAATATCGATTTACTACCTTGGGCCATTCCCAACAAATCCCGCCCATTCATTGTCGTCATGTAGTATATCATGTATTATTTTGTTGATGCTCTCAACTCGTCCCTCTTCCTTAGCCCCGCGCAAATCCTCCAAAACATGACCTGATGACGCCCCGCGATAACCTCAGGACTTCTGGCAGTCGCCGCGACAACCTCCACCCAAGGCCAATTAGCCTTTCTTCATTGACGCATCCGTATCGGCAGGAGATGCCATAACACCGCTCCATTACGCAAACGAATAAAGGATCCCATTGAGGGCCATCTCCCTCGGCAAGTGCCTCGAATTCCCCAGCCATGGCACCCCGCAAGACCATAGCCATCATCGGCTCGGCCATTGCCGGCCCGACCCTCGCCCTCCAGATCCTCTCGCACCCGGTCCTCCGCTCGGCCTTCCGCCCCGTCCTCTTCGACCAGGCGGCCGCCCCGGGGCTCGAGGGCCACAACGAGAAGAACCGCGCGGGCGCGTCCGTCGGCGTCTTCGCCAACGGGCTCTACCCGCTGTACCGCCTGGGCCTCGAGGACGCGGTGCGCCGGCGCGGCCACGAGTGCGGGCCCATGACGACCTGGCGCTGCGACTACACGGGACGACGTCGCGAGAGGCTCAACTCGCAGGCCGACGCCATGTGGAGCGGCGACCTGCAGACGGGCGTCGTCTACTTTGAGCGGAGGGCCCTGCAGTCGCTGCTCGTCGATCGCGTTCGCGAGCTCGGCGGCGAGGTGCTCTGGGCCAAGAAGACGGCGGATTTTGACCGGCTGACCAACGGGCAAACGAGGGTCAGCTTCGCCGACGGCTCGGAAGTCTACGCGGACCTGCTCGTGGGCGCAGACGGCGGCTTCTCGGCGGTGCGGAGGTTCATCCTCGAGCAGAAGGACGCTGCCACGGCGGCGGATAGGTGGCTGCCAGACTTTATGGGAGTGACAGGCTTCTACGCCGTGTCCGCCGCCGTGAAAGCCAAGGAGGCCTCCGCCCCGTTCGGCGACACGCACCTCATCTGGCTCGACCAAGGCTTCCTCGCCTCGGGACCCTGCCCAGACGGCAAGATACGATGGGACCTCGTCCTCCCCGAAAAGGCTCCCCCCTCGTCCTCCTCTCCCGTCACAACCATCCCCGAGTCGCCCTCAGGCGCCGAGCGCTGGCAGTCGGCCATCATCCCGAGCCAGTACCCCTACGCCTCGACCGTCGAGCTCCTGCGGCGGCACAACCACGTCTTCCACCCGTACGCTGGCACGCTGGGCGCGCTGTTCGACACGGCGAGCCGCATCATCCGCGCTCCGCTGCGGCAGCGCGTCTGGGCCGAGGACGAGATCCAGCGCGACAACGTGGTCCTCGTCGGCGACGCCGCTCGGCTCATGCTGCCGACCAGCGGACAGGGCACCGGCTTCGCCATCGAGGATGCCACGGTCTTGGCTCGGGAGCTGCTGAGGCACGCGGCGGCGCCCAAGGAGGTTGCTCTTCGCGACGCTCTCGAGGCGTATGCGAGGGTTCGCGTGCCTCGTTCCAAGAAGATGGCCTACATGGCCAAGGTGGCGCGCTCGATGAGCGCCTCCGACGGGTTGTTCTGGAAAGGACTTCGGTACTACAGTTCGAAATGGCAGCCGGATCGGCTAGAGATCAGGTGCGTCTTGGATAAGTGCCGTCCTTGTTATCGACTAATATCCGTGTAGCAGACAAAAGAAGAAGGATCCGTGGCCATTCAATGAGCGCGTCGACGTTGAGCCGCCATCAAGATAAACGTGCTCACATTCCAGTTAGTCGACCTCATATCCGAACAAGCATAGACAAGGCGTTTTAGACGGGATACATCGCATAGGAAAACGGTTGCCACAGAGTCTGGATCTCATTTGAAAAGTATCAGTCCACAATCTTGGATATAGCACTCCCCGCAAACGCTGCAGATCTGAAGTGAATAGAATTAACGTGATTAAAATGCATAGCCGTCTTGCCCAGCTTCCATGCGTCCCAAAAGCAAAGCCCAGTCCGAAAATTCACCGCATCGCATGCTTCTCATCTACCTTGTCCCCGTTTTATGTTGTTTCACATGTACACGCCTCGCTCTCAACGCTCACAACTCCTTGTCGCCAGAATCGTCAATCTCGCAAAAGGCTTTGAAGGTGATGAACTCATCCTCATCGTTGGAAGTATCGGACTCGAGGACACATTCGGCTGTCGCGCCGACGAAGAAGACGTAGCCCTCCTTCATCTCGTAGCTGGTTGGGCCGACCGAGATGCGGCCCTTGCCAGAGGTGCAGATGATGATACTAGGCCCGTCGAGGGCTTCAAAGGTGGCTTTCGCCGCGTCGCCGCGGAGCAAAGTGCGGACGACGGCGAACTCTTCGATCGGGGGATCGTACAGGACAACAGCCGAGCCAGAGCTGTAACCGGCGCGGTTCAGAGTAGCGTAGGGATACTCGGTGGGGTGCATCTTCTGTTCGTCAATGGGAGCGAAGTTGTAAGTGAGCAAATCCACCAGAGTATCCACGTCCTTGAACTTGGGCGTCAAGCCAGCTCGAACGACATTGTCTGAAGCAGCCATGCACTCCATGATATCGCCAGAAATGTAGGCATGGATATCGTCGGCGACGAGGAAGATGGCCTCGCCAGGCTCGAGAGTGACCAAGTTGAGGAAGAAGAGAACAAAGAGACCGATGTCATTGCCGAATTCGGAATGAAGCTGCGCTACAATCTTGGCCAGCGTCTCGCCCGACGCTGAGGCAACGCCGCCAGCGGCAAAGTCTGCGGCCTCGGAGGTAGCAAGCTCGACAAGCTTGGGAATCTGTTCAGCAACGTCGTCTGTGGACGAGGACATGAGGGCACCAAAGGCCTTCTTCAGCACGGCCTTTTTCGCATCGGTCACACCCTCAGTCGTGTCCTCGGCGATTTCGTCGAATTCCTTGGCTACTTCCTCACCCACGAGGACTCTCAAGGGAGGTATCGTATCGAGGAAGTGGGCAATCTCGGGGAGAGGTCGGAAGCCGCAGAGGCCCTGGAAGGGAGTGATGGCGATGGCCATCTCGGGCTTGTGGTTGTCATCGGGGTAGTTTTTAGGGTCGCGGGCGTGTAGCTGCTCGGCAAGGGACTTGTCGGGGTGGGCCTGGATGGATAGGGCCTTTTTGATGGAGAGGACTTTGAAGAGGAAGGGGAGTTTATGACCGTAGTGAGAGGCTATCGACGACGACAGGAGGGCTTCGTTGTCGGAAAAGAGATCGAGCAGGGAGCGGCCGGTGGCGAGGTCGCGAGAAGGGTTGGAGGGATGCGTGCCCATCCAGAGCTGGAGTTGAGCGTCGTCAGCCATGTTTTCGCGCGCATGTGCTTTCATCATGACATACCTCAGCGTAGGGCTTGTCCGACTCGATGGTCAAGTCATCGGAAGGAGTGGCAGCAGCGAAACGAGCGGCGGCCGAGTCGAGGCCCTGCTTGCCCCAGGCGTACGAGTTGACGCCGCACTGAAGGCGCAACAGAGGGACCTGCATGTTGTGTGTTGCGAGTTTGCGTGGTTGTCGTAGGCGCGTTTGCGACAAGTCGAGATCCAGGAGAATGCGACGTGGAGGTTTAGCTTGCAGCTATTCAGAGCTCCCCCACCAAGTGGAGATGTGGCTTTTAAGACGAACAGGGAACGAGAGCGGAAGGACAGAAAACGATAGGAGGTCTTGGGGTGCACAGATACGAGGACGTACGAGAGTGCAAGTGAGGGGATACAGACGAATTATAAAACCTGCGATCCGCAGAAGTTATTAGAGAAAACGATGACGGCAACTGGTGAAGGTGGAGATGGAGGTGGGTTTGGATTCTCCAAGCGGAAGGAGCGACAGCTGCAGGTGCTAGCGATCAGTTGAAGGTGTCTAGGTATTGGTGAGATGTCGTATTTCTCGAGTAACGTGGGAGGCAGTGCGGAGTAGGGCCGATAAACGACGGTCCGGTAGAGAAGCGTCCGATGCAAACAAGGCTTAGGACGGGTTTCTCTATGAGGAGTTTCCGTACACCGTAGCTCCGTGGCGGGGATTCCATTCAGGTTTCGTCCCGTTCGGTGAACATCATCCGTAAAACAATGGATGAATGAGGTGCGCTAAAATTGTACCTGCACAGGGCCCATCGATATCGGGGGTTTGAAGAGGTTTGCCCCGCCTGCACCCCGCTGCGGGTCGCACTTTCTTCGCTTCCGGGCTTCGGCTGAGAGTCGTCCACCATGAAACTCCACCATGACAATTCTTCACCTTGAGATGTGAGTCAGTCAGTCAGTCCGTTGTGTCTCAACTCGAAGCAAGCAATCACTGACTATCATTTCCCTCAAGACTCCAGAGCCACTCACAAGCCGCATTCGCCAAAACCACTCACTCACAGCCCCCTCTCCGCCAGAACCACCTCCGTCCGACCTTCCCTTCTCTGGCCCGTTCACCTCGTCCTCACCTCATCGTGGCCTCATGGACACGCTATCCGGCTCACCCTTCTTCAGGGGCTCACCTTTCACCCGAGACTCCTCCATGTCGTGCATCTAATCCCCAGACGATCCCATTCGACAATCTTCATTACACGTCAACGACACATGCTCCCTCGTTCAACCTCGACCCTTGTCTTCCATGCCGTGAATCCCTTCTGTCGCCGTCCGTTTCCGTCGGGACTCGATCTTTGTGCCCGCGTAACTCGGCACACAACAACATGACATGTGTCAAAAAATCAGAAGCCGACAAGTGGGAAAATATGATTCATTTACAGCCTGTACCTTGACTAAAGAAGCTCCCAAGTTACAGTACAGTTTCCCGTTGATGGCTCGCCCAGCTAACACCAGCTCCCCCCAGTTATCGCCGCTCCTCGAAACCAAACAAAGGAAACAAACTCCCAAGAACAGCCGTTTTTTCTAGTGATTTTCGCGCCACTTTCATGTCATGCCCCGAAACAAAGGAAACTCTCCGTTGGCTCATTATCCTCCCCGAATCCCCGATATGCCCCGGCAGATGCTGTGCCCAGGGGAATGAAAACGAAGGCAAAACCCAAACAATGCGTGCACACCATGTCAAAGGACCGACAGCTTTTCTTTTTTTTCCCTTCCAAGGCGCCGAGGGGAGTCGAGTGGCCCACCACGCAGCGTGTCGGCATCTCACCGGGGCTGATGCCGTAACACGGCATGCTCCCACTTGGAGCCCTTCGTCTCGGAGCCCAGTGGTTGGAAGCCGCAGAATGCGTCGTGCCCAGCACGTTGCAGGGTCACGACGGTGCACGGCAACGATCCCACGGACTTGCATCGTCTCGCCTTCTCGTGTTTGAGAGAAGCATCACCACCATGCATGCCAACTGCAGCTCGACAAAAAACCCCCCTGCGGCCTTGAGAAGGGAAGTAGGTGAGTAAAGAAACAAAACAAAGGACCGGAAAAAAGCAAAAAGGATTGGTAAACGCCTTCTTCTCTTCATCACACACCAGGTCTTTGACAGGGAGTCGAGTCACCATTAACCCCGAGAATCCCCGTCAACGCACCCCCCGTGCTCGTCGGCACAATCAAGGGTGAAGCACGGCAGGCTTGCGCTCGCCATCGCCCGACGCGGCCTCGCTTCCGGGCGCATCCGCTTCGCTTGGCACCATGTACGATGCGTGTTGTCCATGGCCTTGTGCCACAAACGTCTGCTCGTGGTGGTGGTGACGCACGTGTTGGTGGTGGTGCTCTTGGTGGTGGTGGTGCTCTTGGGGCTGATGCTGAGGCTGAGCGGAAGACTGCGCGTGTTGGTGATGGTGCTGATGCGAGGGATGAGCGAGCTCCAGGGCAGCTTCGTTCGACGGAGACGCGCGGCGCTCCAGCTTGGGCATGATGGGCCCGACGGTGGGCGTTCCGTTCTCCGTCGTCGTCGTGTCAGTGTACCGGTACGTCATGTCCGGGCCGGAGCCGGAGCCGGAGCCACGGAGCGAGTCGCTGCTGGAGCCGTGGGCGGGAGGAGACGAGTACATGGCGGGACCGGCCGACGACGGCCCGTACATGTCGCCAGGTCGAGTCAGCTGCGGCGCGAGGGCCATGGGCGCGTACGGGGGAACCGCGGGGGGCATGCTCGAGGACGGCTCGTAGCTGGCGTAGCCCGACGCCTCAGATCCGGGCGTGACAGGTCCCGTACCCGAAGTGGAAGTCGACGTCTGCGGCGACTGTGACGAAGTGGGTGGCTTACCGCTGCCGTAGACGGGAGAAGGAGAGTCGCTCCGGTACGACGAAAGACCCGACGAGGACGAGCCCATGATACTGCCACGGTGGCTGCCAGGCGCGGGAAGGATGCGGTCGCTGGGGGGCAGAGCCACGACGGCGGTGACGTCGGTGGGCGTCTCGGGGTGTCCAGGGTGAACGCCCTCAAAGCCCAGGCCGGTCGACTCGGCGGAGCTGGAGTGGGCGGAGCGGTGGACGAGGGTTGTGGTGGTGGGCGGGCAGCCGTAGGCCGGCTCCTGGTCATAGACGGGCGAGTAGACATGGTACGAAACGCTCTGCTCGACGGGGAGGGCGCTGGGCCAGGTGCCGACGGGGTCAAAGGGCCGCGGGGTGTAGGTGAAGGGGGCCGAGCCGTGGCGGTAGGCCAACCCGTCGTTGGGCGGGAGGGGAGTCACCTCCTCGGGATAGTGCGTCACGGGCTGCACCGGCTGGATGGCCAACGGAGGCACCGTGGTGCTGCCGCGGGAGTGGTACTGTCGAGACGCTTCGAGGCTGTAGGTGTAGCTGTCCTGCTTCATCTGCGTCTCTTGCGAGGCGACCTGGTTTCCTGTCAGTCCAAGGACGAGCCTGGGTTTCCCGAGAAGCGAGGCAACTTACACGGAGGTACTGGCATGGCTCGTGGCCGGCATTCTTACAGTTGGTGCAGGGAGCACCGTTGCCCGAGTCGCCGCTGCAGCGAATCTTTCTCTTGCGGCATCGACCACACTGGACAGAGAGAGCACACGTTAGCCAAATCAAAACATTCAGACACGAGATCAGAACGGCGCAGCAAAACAAAGGTCGCGCACGCCCGAAAAGGGGGTCCGGCCATACGCACCACGCGAGCACAGTACCGGGCGAGCACCAGCCTCAGAACGATGGTTGACATGAGAAGACTTACGGCCACGGCTATCCTCTTCCGCTGGGAAGAGGCGTCGTCCTCGCTGACGGCGGAGTTGCGCATCTCCGGGTAGATGGGGTACGCCACCGCCCGGCGCTCCGGGTACGACGGCGGGTAGGCCCCGACCCGGCTGCCGTAGCGCCGGCCCTCGAGGGGGGGGTAGTTGTTTGGGGTGACCATGGTGGAGGGAGGTCGAGGTTGGGAAGGGTAGGGTTGTGTGAGAGGAGGGATGGATGTGTAGGTATGTGTAGATGTGTGTATGTCTATGTGTATGTCTGTGTGTGTGTGCTTTCTCAAAACTCAAAGAGTCACGGAGACGGAAGAGGGAAGAGGGAAAGGAACGAGGGAACCCCAGGGAAAGCCAGCCGATGGCTGTTTGCCGCAGGGAGACGGAGCGGGAGGCAAAGGGTAGTTTCAAGATTGCGGGTGCCGGTGTCGAGTGTGTCCTGTCTTTTTGTCATATATATCAGCATCCAAGGACAAATAAGAGGAACGAAGGTGCAAAACCGTCTCCGGAAGGACAACAACGACGGAAGGGAAGGCTCACATAAAACCAGAAACCAACAACACCGAAGGTAGTAAAGAAAGAGAGAGCGAGGTCCTCTTGTCAAAAGTGATGAAGGAGAAGAAAAGGTTGAAGACGAGAGGAAGGAAAACATCCAGAGACAGAGACCTGCCGTACGACTGACTTATACTTGATGGCCCTGCCTGTCTGTCCACGACCGGTTCGTTTTCTGGATCTGGACGTGTTTGTTTGCTTTTCGCAACCGACACACCCCCCCCCC
>JAMQMW010002607.1:0-21998 GCA_024115155.1 Thelonectria blattea
CTCTCTCTCTCTCTCTCTCTCTCATTCTCCCTCCCCCTCCTATAAACCCTCTTATAAACCCTCTTCTAATAATATCAGCCGCAACACCGACTTCACCTACTTCCCTCCTACCCCCGAAGGAGACGCCCGCTTCGCCTTCTTCAAGCAAATCGCGCACTTCCACCCCATCAAGCGCGTCCTCAACGTCCTCGACTGGTCCTTCGTCGGCGACGGCAAACAGTTCGCCCTCGCCCTCTTCACCTTTCTCTACGTCGACATCATCGACGCCACCGCAACCCTCTACTCCATGGTCCGCTTCTGCGGCGCCGTAAACGACGACGGCGACTTTGCCCGCTCCACGCTGGCCTACTGCACCGATGCCGTCTTCATCTCCATTGGTGCCTTGTTCGGGACTTCTCCCGTGACGGCTTTCATCGAGAGCGGTGCGGGTATTGCCGAGGGGGGACGTACCGGTCTTTCTGCCGTGGTTACTGGGCTGTGTTTCCTGGTTTGCGTCTTCTTTGCTCCCGTTTTTGCTTCGGTGCCTCCTTGGGCTACGGGGTGTACCCTGGTTTTGGTGGGTTGCTTGATGGTCCGACAGGTCACGCAGGTCAACTGGCGCTACATTGGCGACATTGTGCCGTCCTTTGTGGTCATGACCTTTATCCCCTTTAGCTACAGCGTTGCCTACGGTCTCATTGCGTAAGTTTCCCCCTTTCCCCCTTTCTTCTTTCTGTCCGTTTCCCCCTCCCCCTTTCCACTCACCCAGACTAACAAACTCACAGCGGCATCTTCGTCTACACAGTCCTCAACGGCCTCATCGGCCTCCTCGTCATCCTCTCCAAAGGCCGCCTCGAGCCCGACGAGTACGACCTCAAAGAATACTGGACTTGGAAGCCCACCGGCCGACCTCCCTGGTACGTCCGCGCCTACCGCGCCCGCCGCAACGCCCAGAACCCCGTGACTCCCATCGCCGAGCCCATCCGCATGGAGCCGCGTCCCGCACGCGTCGACAATAGGCCCATTAACCCCTACTACGTCGATCGTCTGCGGGATACCACTCGCGAGCAGGAGCAGCAGGAGGAACAGGAGCGGGAGGGTCGCGGTGTTGGAGAGGCTAATTCGACTCAGTCGGATGGCTCGCAGACAAAGCTTACGCCTACGACTCGCGTGGCTCGGCCTCCTAGTGCTGTTACGCCTCGTCACCACTTTCACAACTAAGTGTCGCTGGACGCAACCTTTGGAATCCTATGCTCTTGCATGCTACAACTACCGCGTCTTTGAGGGGCTCCGGCCGTTGATCTTCCATTCACCTCTCGACCTACACGCAAGCTGGCTGGATTCCACCTGTACGATATGTATCTCGAAAAGAAAGTCAGTCACATTTCGACTGAGACGGCCCATTTCCCACTCGACAGAGATGGAAACAC
Source organism: Thelonectria blattea (assembly GCA_024115155.1). Taxonomy (NCBI): domain Eukaryota; kingdom Fungi; phylum Ascomycota; class Sordariomycetes; order Hypocreales; family Nectriaceae; genus Thelonectria; species Thelonectria blattea. The sequence continues at coordinate 1,410 of JAMQMW010002607.1, forward strand.
GAAACGACTTTAATGATCCCCGCGCCTCTGGGTGGAGGAGATTTCACTGATTTGAGTGTTACGAGGGAGGGCATTTGTGAAAATTCGATTTGGGGCGTGGTCACGATGAGAGGAAGGGTTTTGAAGTGCAAACGGTTGAATGGCCATCGTGACCCGCCCAGAATGAAGGTAGAATTACCTTGAGGAATATGAACTGCTTATGAAATTAATGATTTGTGACTTGATAATGTGACGTGGTGTCCAAGTAAGAGGTTCCTGGAAATGAAGGGAAGTGAATAGTGAGCGACGGAGGCATGAGGTATCCTTCACATGAATTGGAAGCAGTACATAGAGGTAGAGGAACAACGAACTCGGCAGTAGTCCCTAGACTATATTTATTTTCACCTTATTTGCCCACTGTATTGAATTGAAAAGAAACGCTCAACTCACACCTCATAGTCAGCTCAGTGCGTTCGAAATTCAGCTACCCTACAGAGACGGATTTCGTTCGTCTCCCATCATCAACCACCCGCAATACTAGACTATTGCGGCAATAGCTATTCTCAAAACAAAGTTGGATAGACGTCACTTAAGGAATCAAGTGTTCCAAGGTGCAAATAAAGTGTGTTTGGAAGCAATCACCGAAACCTGTCCCCTCGAGTATTGGCGCCAAACAGTTCTTCAGTACATCAAGACAAACAGCTTGGATGTCAAATCTGTAAATGCTCTAATAAGTACTTTATTTACGAAAATAATAAGGATCTATATGCAATCATGAGACCTCTAGCTACCATGGACACCGAACATAAAATCGAGGACATCTCGTATCCCACGAGAAAGAAACCACCAACCTCTTAGTCTCACGCCGCACACTCATCACACTGATAACAGTCGAGATCGTACCACGTCATGCGAGCCCCCGTCGCCTCGGTATCGACCCCGTCATCCGCCAGAGGATCGTATCCGAGGGCGCAGATGGGACCGCCCGAGAAGTCGGGGTAGTAGGCGAAGGCCTTGCAGTTGATGGCGTTCTGGTAGCAGATGATGGCACAATCCGCGACAGAGGCCTGATTCGGGCTGGCAAACTTGGCGCGAGCCCACCACGTGTATCCCTTGACGCCGGTGATGCCGCACATCAGAGCCGACGGAGACGGGCTGCGAGGGACGCAAGTGGCCAGGGGAGTCGGAGTCACGGCGCCGGGGCAGGTGGCCGAGGGTGCCAGGCTGCCCTCAGAGAATGTCCTCGTCGCGGGACGGGTCGAGGTGGACTTGGTGGTGGTAGTTGTGGTGGTGGTCGTATCGGGTTCGATTGTCTGGTCGCCTCCAATAATAGTAGCCAAGCTGGTCGACGACAGGCTCGGGCTGTCTGCCGCGTCGTAGTCGAGCGTGACGCTGTCGATGGTGTCGGGCGTGACCTTGTTGGACATGAAGATGGAGTCGAGGAGAACGATGGCAGTTCCGGCCAAGGGACAGGTGACGGAGAAGGCCAGGGTTTCCGACGCAGACGCAGCGGTGGCTTGCTTGGTGACGGTGGTCCAATCCGTCGTAGAAGACTGCAGCGCCTCATTGTAAAAGACTACATCTCCGAGACTCGCCTTGAACGAGCAGGTGGTGCCGCTCACAGACACAACGGATAGATAGAAGCGAATCGTGTACGCAGTCCCGGCCTGCAAGTTCCCAACCGCCTGAGAGAGCGTCGCCACGCTTTCGGAATCTCTCTTGTCGACGGGAACGGAGGCAATGTTGGTCACCACGTACTTGGCGCAGTTGTTCTCGGTGCTTCCCTCCGTGGTCCTTCCTTGGCCCTGAGCCACGCTGATGCCGGAGCCGGAGACGCTGAAGCCGGGAACGCCAGTGCCGTCGCCGGGGTCGCGGACGTCGCCGTTGTCGACGACATTCTTGACGACGAGATTGGGCGTGGCGGTGGGTGTGGCTGACGGTGTGGTGGTGGGCGTACTGCTGGGCGTGATGCTAGGAGTGCTGCTGGGTGTGCTGTTGGACGTGATGCTCGGCGTGGTTGAAGATGTGGTCGTCGATGCCTTGCAGGGAGACGCTGCGATCATGTCAAAGGCGCCCACAAGGGCCAAAGCCATCAATGCTCGGGCGGAACGCATCTTGAACAGGTGTGATCTTTGGAGGCCGTCACCAAGAAACCATCAACCGAAGAGCGGGTTGCATCTTTTTAGACAATGCTCGACTCCGTCACTCACCGAGAACTTTCCCCTGCAAGTCTTCTGCACCGCACAATGGGCCGATGCCCAGCCATCAAAACGGCTTCGGCTGGTCAATAGTTTGTTCGATAGTACGGATAGAGGCAACTGTGGATGTAATAAAAGTCGTGTCGGACACGGAGATGACGCCAGTCCGAAATGGATTCAGGTCAGGGCAGGTGCGAGAGAGTCGCAGCTTCCAAAGCAACAGCAATGGCTGCTGGTCACATGATGAAGAAGAGCAGTTTGCATTCCACTCCTGCCAGATTCTTTCACTCTCACAATGACATCCATGATTTCATCAAACAAGCCCTCGACGCTCAACGGTCGTTTCTTAGTTGCCGCTGTGCCTGGCTAAATCAGCCCTCGGGCCTCGGAGCATTTCTACGGGGCGTCACTAGCTATGCTTAACCTGCTTTGGCTCAGGTCCTGTCAATAGCGTCTCCTTCTCCCAGCCCGCTAAAGACGGGCGGCGCTTCACGGACATGGGAACTCATCCAGAACAAGTCGAAACATTCGTCATGCAGCTCACACTAACTTTCAATGATAGATATCCAACTCGTATCCAACCTCCAAGCAAACTCGATCATCTGCTTGCGCTTTAAGATCCAAATCGTCCCAGCCCCGTTCGCGCGGTACGAGATCAAGTGATCGTTCTTGCCTGAGCCGTCACAGTCAATCGCAAGCATCTCATCCTGGCTGCTCTTCAAGTCATAGCCACCCACACCCGCCCCGGAATCGCCCTCGTTATACACCGCCTTCCACTCCCCAGAATCCGGGAGACGCTGCACCTCCCAGAAAGTGCCGGTGCCGGGCCTATACAGAGCCACGTGGTTCATCTTGCCGCCGCTGTGCCAGTCAAGGGCAAAGGCTCGATCGTCGACACTCACAGCCGAGAGAAGCCCGCCGGGGGCTTGACGGTGAGCTTCATGGTCATGGTCTCGGCCGAGTTGGAGATCTGGGTGATGGACACCATGGTGTCCTTGTTGGCGTAGCTCTTGCTGTTCGGGTTGGACGTGCTGTTGAAGGTGAAGTTGCGAGCGCTTCCTGGGAACGGATCTCCAGCATCACCTTGGCCAAAGCGGTTGGTGGCCAACTGGTTGAGGCCATCGGCCTGTTCGAGAGCAACCTTGTAGTGCAGCTGGTCTCTGTTGTTTGGCTGATTGTCGTCGACGTGCCAGACTGCTTCGTGTTAGGCGCCATCTGAACACGACAATCGGGATTCACTTACCGAGCAACCCGTTGCTGGGAAGGTCAGTATCGTACAGAATCTGCTGACGGTTCTCGAGCAGAAAGTACTCGGCGCTGTTTGTGTTGCCGTTATCCCACAAACGATGAATCTCGCCCGACTTCTTGACGTCCTGGAGCTTGATGAGGGCGTTTTCCTTGTCAGCAATCGTCTTGACCCATCCTTGCTTCATCTTGCACCAAGCAGAGGGGTGCGCAGGCCGAGAACCACCGGGCCTGCCGTTCCACGAGCCGGCGCCCATGAGGCACCACTTGCCAGTGCCCTCGGAGTTGTTGGGCCAGTTGTCGCCGTCGTAGAAGTCGGGCCAGTTGAAGACGAGATGGCCCAGCTCGTGACAGGCCAGACCGAGGCTGCAGTCCTCGGGGATGGTCAGGAAAGCAAAGACCTTGACGTTGCCGACCTCGACGGGGTTGACAATGTTCCACTGGAGCGACCACATCTTGTTCGGGTCTCCGCCCTGCTCGGCACCGCCGCCGGCGTGGACGACGACAAAGGTATCGACGTACTTGTCTCCGTTGATATCGTAGCTGTCCAGGTTGTTGTTTGCCCTGATGGCCTTGAGCGTGTCTCGAGCCATGGTGCGAGCGTTGGGCTCAGGGCCCATGCCCGACTGCCCACCAGCATAGTCGGCCATCTTCAGGGGGAGGGTCACCGGGCCAATGACCTCTCCGACGAAGGATACTGCTCCTCGACTGGCTTCGGCGTAGAAATCGTTAACGCTGCCGGTGGGGATTTTCTTGGTAGAGAAGAAGAGATCTCGAAAGTACTGCGCCCTGTCATTGCCCATCTTGACATCGGTAAAGTTGGCCAGGACGATGATGGTCCTACGAGGTATTAGCAACTGATGATTCAATACCAGACCACTTCACTCACCGAATCTGCCCAGAGACCGGGGCCCGCTCGAGAGCCGCCGTTCTCATGGCTCGAAGAGGAGTGCCCTCGGGGAACTCCATCGGGGGGATGACGGCACCATCGTTGAGTCCAGGCACGGGACCGGTCGGCTTGACGGCAGCCTTGAGGACAGACATGACCTCGGGAGCGAGGACCTTCTGGGCTGGGGCATTGCCAGCGGCAGAGTCCTTGGCCAGCTTCCACAAGTCGGGGTGCGGAGGGCAAGGGCAAGGCTTGTCGCCGTCGTGGCAGTTGTGGTCATGCATGGTCGGTTGAGGAGATGAGAGCACGACTTTTTCGATTTCTTGGGTTTCTTGCAGATGAGCTTGAAGGCTTGGGAACAGGAGGATATCTTGGTGGGAATGCCTGCCCTTCTTATATTCCGCATCATCTTCACACCCTCAGTCCGGGGCGGCCACGACAAAACGTCACAATGCATGTGACAATCCACAAGACCATGACCAGAGAAGTGCAAGAAAATGTTCATTTCCTGACACCGTCAGAGTGAAACATTCAGCCAGCCTCAGTTGTGGCTGGCGGACAATCTGAGACAACGCTCCAGCGACAAGGCGGCGTACCTAGGAACGAGCTCGTAGGATTGGCTTTCGACCTTTCAACCGCTCAACTCAGGTCGAGACTAAGAAGGGCTAGAACGGAGGGGGTATCTCCCGCGTGATGCCGGTTTGGCATTTCAGCTCTCAGAGCAGGACTGTCTCGATTGGGACCCGGTCAAGGGAAGCTGCGGCTGCGGCATGTGCCATGATGACTGGCGTCGGTCTAGGGCTATGCAGGGCGATGTTAGGAATAAGAGGCACGGCAGACGGATGGGGAATCGGTGAGAGGGGATTGGTCGACTGGGCGACTTGGCATCGTGACGGAATCCCCCTTTGCCTTCTCTCACGCCGAATAGCCTTTGGGGTAGCAAGTGCTTATGCTTGGGGGGCTCAAGAAGGTCGCCGATGGTCGACGTCCTTGGGCTTGTGATTCTCGGCGAGGTCTGGTGATGGAGGGGGAGTGCGACGCGGGGTAATCTTCTGCTCGGATGAAAAGTTCCCGTCGTTTCTTTTTGGGGTGGTCCAACTTACTGTAGACTACGTGTTGGGGCTATGGGAGAGGCGTTGAGTTTGAGGTGACACGGAGTCTTATGCTCTCGGTCACCATATCCTCCGAAGGGCTGCACGACAGGCGAAAGACGTAAGGGAATGACCTAAGCCAAACCTCTCCAAGCATATGGCCGGCTTGTCAGATGTCCCAATCGGGTCGTCATGGCCAAGATGGTCCAGACATGGCTGCCGGCGGCAAGCGGAGCTGAAGCGTCTTTCAACGCCGCACCTCTCTCGCAAAGAAGAAGGACGACTCTTGGCTCCCGAACTACGAGAGTGTTCGGGCTCTCTCAGCTTGCACAGCCTCCGCGGGCCGGTCCCTCCTTCATAGACAACCAACCGGCGGGGATGCCGAGAGGGTGATGCGTCGGCAAAAGAAAAAAGGGTTTAAGCTTCAATCAAGGCCTTGATAGATGCCGATGGACGGGGTTAAGGTGGTCACTAGGGGGGGTCAGCGATAGTCAGCCCTACGGAACGAGGGGGTTGGTTGTGGCGGTGATTTTGGAGAACACGAGCCAAGTGGTTTTTGTTGAGTTCGTTCAATTCGTTTGAGCAGTGGCGTCCCCGCACGAAACCGATGGGAGTCGTCGACCGCCAGGGCAGTTTGAATGCGAGAATAAAGCCAGGCAACAGTGTACGGATACTCGTCAACGTCTCATATAGACTGTTAGTTCAACAACCACTCAGGGGAAAAGGAAGCCGCAACTGACTCTGTATGCCAACACTCTCCATTTTCCAGGTTCCCATGGTTCGCCCTTGGCACCATCCTTGGTCATGCCTCCAGCTAACGAATTCGGGGGTTGGGGAAACAGGTCCTTCGATGCCTCTTAAATCGTTCCATGGGTACGAGAAATAACTATAAAATTATCAGCTTGAATACCCGTTCATTAAGAGATATCGCACGTGAGATACATGACCAGGTCAAGCAGACTAGATGATATAGAACTAGAAGAAGGAACAGGAGCCCGATGAATGATGCCCCAGCTATGGTGTTGGTGAAGGCTTGCTGTCTCGAGCTGATGACTTGGTTCTCTCGTAGCTGTGCCTGCGGAAAGAATGTTACTCGAGGAACTCAGATCCCTTGGTTTGAGCTCTCTCGCGAAAGTCCTCTCGTCCCATCTCAACATATTCAGTCTCCAGGCTCCCGGCCACAAAAGTCGAGCTGGCGTTGGGAGTATCCATCGTATCGAGGGCAAAGAAATGAGATGGCGTTGGTAGCTCCATGTTCAGGGATCAGGTCTCCGGGAAGACAGGCCGACTCCTCCCAAGGCTGAACGCAGGGATAACAAAGGGGCCAGTGACCTGTGGGCGATGAGGCGCGACCATCTCGATCCAATCTATGAATGGGGATAAGCCCGATGCAATATCTCTCGACTCCGCGAGTTGATGCCCAAGACGTGGAGAGTGCAGACGACGGTCGTAAGCAACGCTGCCCACACCCGAGTGAAAACACATACGTGTCTCAACGCTCCCGTTGGATGCTAGTGTTTGCGAAATGTATGGTTCGTGTTTTCTTTTTCCTCATGCAGCTCTCCGGTCAGCACGGGTAGTTGCATCAAAGAGGCAGGTCAACGGAGAGGAGGCGCTTCGATGGCCGAGATGAAGCAGAAACAAAAGGTACAGGTAAACAAAAACAATAACAAATGTGTAAACAATTAACCTTGCAAGAAATGGGAAAGAGGGAACAATGGCGAGACCTTCCTCTTCGTCCCTCCCTCCTTCCTCACGCCCTCCAAAAGTGCAGCACGGCGGGGTTAGCACCTGCCTCCCTAAGGTCGTTGGACGCGCTTGCCTCCTCAACCCAACCAGCCCGACAAGACACACACAGCGGCCAATCGCATTTGAGCCACAGTTCTCGACAACCTGAGAACACGTGCCAAATTACAATTGTCTCGCCTGTTGGTTAAATAACGCAGAATCTGACAGTTCCAAACAGGCCTCCATCGTCAACCCCTCTTGACATCCACCAACGACCCTGCCCTACCTTGAACGAACCCCCACCATCCGAACCATGTCTAAGAGAACTGGACATGTCGACGACAATGACATTCTCCTCATCGAACCGAAGAAGAGAAAGAGTGAGCCATCACTGTCCCTCGACGACTACACCGTGGCTTGGGTCTGCCAGCTGCACAAGGAACATGACGCTGCCATGGCCCTTCTGGACCATCAGCATGATTCTCTCCCAGTTCCCGAAGACGACAAGAACACGTATGGCTTTGGATCAGTTGCTGGTCACAACGTCGTCGTGGCTACTGTTCCCCGGGAACGCTTCAGCTACCTCAGTTCCGCTCGTGTTGTAGAGCAGATGACCTCGACCTTTGCCAACATCAAGTTCGCCATGATGATTGGCATTGGAGGGGGCATTCCCTCTAAAGTCAAGTTGGGTGACGTTGTCGTCGGTTATCCGCAAGAACACATGCCGGCTGTCATTCAATTTGACAAGTACGACGCAAGTCACGGGGTGCGCTTCAAACGAACCGGGGCATTGGCCCATCTCCGAGAAGAACTGCTCAAGCCCTTGCAAACCCTGAAGAAGGATATTGAGATGAATGGGACAAAGATTTCCCATCGTCTCAGCGAGATGTCCAAGAAACATGTCGAGCTTGGGCCAAAGAACCTTCGCCCTGACTTCCCGCCGAACGACCAACAAGCCGCCGAGCCCATGGACTTGGACGGATACGACATTGAAAGAGAGCTTTCAAATGAGGTCAAAGTCCACTACGGTTTGATTGCGTCAAGCCATGAAGTCGTCCATGACTCGAGCTTTCGAGACATGCTCCATGCCGGCTTGGGTGGGAATCTGCTCTGCCTTGACACAGGAGCGGCGAAACTGATGCCTGACTTCCCCTGCATCGTGATTCGAGGCATCTGCGACTACTCAGATTCTGATACGATCGATCATGGGGACGAACGACCAAAGGATCAGGACCAGGACAAGACCAATGGAGGGGGTGTGCAGGAGGGGGGGAAAGGGGCTGAGAGCGAGGAGAACGACAAGAGCACCGAACAATCCCACGTCAAGAATGAGGTTGGCAATGGCTACGAGGAGAAAGTTCACCACTATGAGCCTGACAAAGAAGCTTGGCAGCGATATGCGGCGGCGGTGGCGGCGACATTTGCAAAGGATGTTCTCTCCGTGGTACCTGTGCGCAAGGTACAGCAGTTTCCCGCCTTCAGAAGTAAGTGGTCAAACTTGCCTACCCATCGCTTTCTAACCATCTACAGGCCTGGATCGGCGCCTCAAGCCACTATCAGGTGCGGTCAGTGAACTTCTCAGCCGAAAGTCTGATGAGGAAGCCATTCTTGGCTGGCTCTCCAACCTCGACTTCAGCTCTCAGCAAAACATCCATTTTGGGAGGTGCCTACCGCAAACTAGGACCTCGTTCTTCCGTTGGGAAGGGTACAAGACCTGGCTGGAGACTGAAAAGTCGACCCTTTTCTGCTCAGGGGTTCCCGGTGCCGGCAAGACGGCTCTTGCAGCCATGGTCGTGAATGACCTCAACGAGCGATTCCACGACGACCCAGAGACGGGAGTTGCATTCATCTATCTCGATTCTCAGTGGGAAGAGAGTCAACAAGTTGAGAACCTGGTTGGAAGTCTGTTGGCGCAACTAAGCAAAGGCCTCTCCCCGTTTCCTGCGGAGGTCAAGAAGGTTTTCGATCGACACCATGGCCGGTTGGCTAGAAACGAGCGACATCGGCCGTCGTTGAAAGAGCTCTCAGCAGCATTGCCATCGGTCGTCGACATGTATTCTCGAGTCTTCATTGTTATCGACGCACTCGACGAATGCCAAACAACACTGGGCCGTCGGGCCGCTCTCATATCCGAAGCACACAATCTGCAGGCAAATAACGGCATCAATATCCTTTTCACTTCAAGACCGTCCTTGGAGATACCGCATCAATTCAGGGGCAGTCCTCAGGTAGAACTCCAAGCCACTGTTGAAGATATCGAGACATATGTTCTGGGCCATATTTCCGAGCTACCTCAGTTTGTTGCTGAAGACGACAAACTGCAGCGCGAAATCATGGCATCCATCCCTCTATCGACGGATGGGAGGTAAGTCTCAACACTTTTTAATTAGACCACGCCCTCATTTCTCACTAGTTTCTTACTTGCACGGCTCCTTTTAACGTCCCTCATTGGACAGCCATCGGCCATGGCCGTGCGAGAAGTACTTCAAGGTCTACGCTCAAGAGAATACGGCATCAACGATTTGTTTAGACTCGCCATGGAGCGAATCAATCACCAGAGCGATGACAAAAGGGCTCTTGCGGGGCAGGCTCTATCTTGGGTGACGTACGCGCAGAGGCCGTTGACAGTTTCAGAGCTTCAATATGCACTCTGTTCCGAGCCGGCGAAGCCTGGGTTCGACGAGAGCAAGTTCACTGATGTCAAGGATATCATCTCGTCATGCGCTGGACTGGTCGTCATAGATGAGGGAAGCCATGTGGTCCGACTTGTGCATGACACTGCACGAGAATACCTCCGTGAAGATCTCTCTCGGCTGTTTCCTGGGGCGAGAACCAAGTTGGCGAGGGTCTGCCTTGCGTACCTGTCTCTCGATCTTCTTGATGCCAACATTTTCTTGGGAAAGGAAGAGGCCAAGAAGTGGCTACAGCGGAGCGTATATCAGTACGCTGCGGATCACTGGGGACACCATGCCCAAGGAGCTGACCGAGAGCTGGAGCCGGTCATGCTCGACTTTCTCAGCAGTCGTGACAAGGTGTCTGCAGCGAACCAAGTCATGGGGTCACGAAGTATGCGGCCTTTCATTTTCCTGCCAACCCAAAAGACGACAGCAATGCACCTTGTCGCGTACTTTGGTCTGTCGTCTCTCGTGCAGCCTTTGAAATGCAGGTACGACGTGGACGCCGTGGATGATTTTGGACGCACACCATTGGCGATCGCGGTTTTGGCTGGTCAACAAGAGATGGTGGACCGGATGATCACGTTCGACGTGGAAGATGTCGACGGTATCGAACACTACGAACGCACTCCATTGCACTTGGCGGTGAGACGAAACGACGAGAAGCTCGTACTTTTGCTCTTCATGAAAGGGGCTACCGTGGACTTCAAGGACTACATGGGCCAAACGCCTCTGATGACAGCAGTGAAGCGGCGGCTCGGCAGCATGGTGAAGCTGCTCCTAGGGTGTGGAGCTGACGAAAAGAAGGGCGAGGATGCTGAAGGTTGGACTCCGTTGACGGTGGCAGCCAGGGAGGGCCTCGAGAGTATCACGAAGCTGCTTCTCAAGAGTGGTGCCAACTTGGAAGCCAAGGTTTGCGGAGGGCAGACTGCGCTTTTGCTGGCAGTCACGCATGGTCACGCTGGTGTTGCGAAGCTGCTCCTCGAATACGGAGCCGACGTCAAGGCCAGGGATCGGTTCAATCGCACGGCCATGACGTTGGCCATCTGGGCAGTCGAGGCAGTGTCCGGGGAGATGATTGACCTACTCAAGAAAGCCAGTAAGGACGGGGCCACAAAGGAATTCGAGGGAAAGGTCAAGACTGAGATTAAGGAGAATGTCGGTGAGAGGGTCAAGGGGGAGGTGAAGGAGCTGAAGGAGAAGGTGATGGAGGAAGTCAAGGAGGAGGTGGAGGAGGTGGAGGAGGTCAAGGAGGTTGAGGAAAAGGATATGGATGATTGCAAGGCCAAGGTCGAGGACGCTGACGCTGACGGCGATTTGGATATGTCTTGAGGTCGCATAGGGGTTTTTGGATATTGTTCAACTTGTGGACGGGCTTGGCCAGGGATGTTCGTTTCCATTTAGATGATGAGAATAGGTGTCGATAGAGCATGCCAGATGCCAAATTGACTTCATCTCGTACTCATATGCTGCGTCCGTTCCTGACATGTCCGTCTCTTCATGACAAAAGACTGCGGTATAGGGACATGAATGCCATCCAATGCCGCTGGTGACTCCCTCGCCCGAGTGGCTAACCTCCACTTGGTGCGCAAAGCCTCTCATATTCGTTCGTACGAACATGTCATCAGGTAGTCAATGACATCTCGCCATCATGAGCTTCATGACGGTACCCTCGCAACCCCTCTCTTTCTCTCTCTACGCATCCATATCCACATCCTCTCCCTCCCCTCCTCCTCCCCGTCCCCTCCTCAACGCCTGCTCATCCGCCTTCCTCCGCTCCAGGCTCTCCGCCACCCACTTCTCAACACCGCCCTCACTCTCCAACCGATCCCGCACAACGCCCTTGAGCACCTCCCCCGCGAAGCCCACAAAGTTGTGCCTTCGAAGCGCGTTCTCGAACAGCCAGTCGCGGCGCTTTCGCTCCTCGCGAGCCAGCAGATCGTCATCGCCAAACTCGCGGGCGCGCTGGCGCAAGTCGCGACACATGGCCAGCAGGTTGAACCGAATCTCCGTGGCGTCGTAGCGGGCGATGCGGCGCTGCAAAACGTCGACCACGCGCGTGGGGAAGGCGTCTGCGTCGCAGGGACCGTGGGAGATGGGCGCGGGCTGCAGGCCGTCGAGCTCGTAGAGAACCCCGTTGACGGGCAGATACGCGATGAAGTGGAACGCGTCCTCGGGCTCGCCCGACTTGTGCGTCTCGTCGACAAAGGGACTGCTCCGGGCAAAACTATTGTGCACCTCGCGAATCAAGTCCGAATTGCTGAGGGCCTCGCCGCGGAACTCTGGCGGGAGAACCATGGTGAAGTCGCGAAAGTCGCTGAGCGGCGCACCCACGTCGACGTCTCCGGTGCGGTTGAGCAACACGCTGAGGAGGGCCTGCGTGGCGCACGCGTTCTGGATCGTCTGCGCGGCGAAGAAGATGTTCTCGGCGGCGTCGCGGTCGAACTGGCCGTCGCGGGGGCCTTCGGGCGTGGCGTAGGGCTGGTCCGTCGGGTACTTGAAGAGGAAGATGACGCCGTACACGGGCTGCAGCGTGAGGAGCTCCGACGGGTCGAGCGTCAGGAGCTCTTCGAACTGCACGTCCTTGACCCCGAGATTCTCGACGAGCGAGGTGAAGACACCCTGAAGGAGTTAGGAGAGTTATAAGACGGACGTGGCCCGGGGGGAGGGGGCGAGCTTCATACCGCGTCGGATTCAACTGTTGTTCGAGCCAGTCAGCAACAAACATGAGGCACGCGGGGTCGAAGAGAAAGCCATACTAGTATTCCAACCACCGCTCATGGTTGCAGCGGGTTGTGGGCACTAAAACCGGTGGCTAAAAGGAAACAAGAAGCAAACAACCAAAGAACGAGGTGCTCTCTTCAGTCCAGGTCGAGGGGCAAATCTGGGAAACACCACACAGCTTCGCAAAGCTCGAGTCGCACAACGCCAAAAAGCCGGTTCCCGGGGAGCGATTGGGTGAAAAGGAAGATGTGTGTGTTCTGTCTGTTGTTGAAGAGAAGAAGAGAGCTTTGGCCAGCGCCATGTCGGTCTGATATCATCCGGCCGCCACCGCCCACTTCGGAGCCGATAAGATAAGGAATTGCACAAGGCAGCCAGCAGGTTGACGACGACTAAATAAGACGACGCCATCACGACATTTCCGTCCACACAAGCACCTGTATTCGCACGCTGTATCTGCTAATGTTATCGTTCAATCCATAGTAAACAATACAATCTCGTCGCTTCGCGCTTCATATTTGCAGCAACGAATACAAGGGCCTGCGCCCGACTCCGTCTACGGAAGCCTGGTTCTTCAGTGCAATTTCCCAACACGCATGCCAAGAAGAAGGTTAAAGAATTGAAGAAAAACAAGAGAAAACAACACCGCAACTCCCCTTTTGAATCCGTCCTTCCATCGTTCCTTCCATACGTGCATCCATCCAACGCTCGCCGTAGCAAAGTCGCCGTCTCCCGTTTTTGTATCAAGCTCATCCCATTCTCATGCATTGTACTTTTTATCTTTTTTCTCCCAATAAGACAGGACGCTCAAATCTCAAGTAATGCAAAGGATTAGACAGCAATAGCCTCATCTTGCGGCGCGAATTCGCCCCCAATGTTGTCCTGTCCTGCTTGGTCAGGTTGGAGCTGCGTCTCCTCGCCATCGACATTCTCTCTTCCCTCCATGTTGCCCGTCGCCTCGTTGTGTGCTGCCTCGCGAGCCGCCGCCGCCTCTCGCGCCTCAGCCTCTCGCCGCTCTCGCTCAGCTCGAGCCGCAGCCTCCAGGTTGGCAATGTGTCTCTCGGCCACGCCAGGCGCGATGCTGGCAAGAAAGAGAAGTCCAGCTCTTTCAAGCCGTCTCATCTGCGTCATGAGCCAACCTTCGTCGCCCTGGCGTTCAGCAATCAGCCGAGCCGCCATTTCGGCAGGGTTCGGCTCGCGGTTCTCGCCAGGGCCATCGTTTTGTTGAGCCTGGTCACCTCCTCGGGCGTGGCGGCGTGGCTGCTCAAAAGGAATCAGGTTTTCCATATATCGCCCAAGGGGCCGCCAGACTTGGTCGGGAACTCCATTCAACATCCCAGTGCTCAGCAAGAAGATGAAAAAGGCAATGCAAACAATAGTACACCATCTATACCAGCTGGCGGTGGGGTTGGTGAAGAACCACACGAACACGGCCAGGCGGAACACCAGCCAAATGTGAGGCCACAGCTGCATCAGCAACGGAGGCAACGCCGCCACTGGTGGGTTCCCGTGCATCATTGGGACAACAGGAACCCGCTGCTCTTCCGCAACCTGCGCCTGGCCGTTTGCCGGAGGCGCAACGTCCTGTTGCTGTTGCTGATGCCGCTGGCGGAGCTCATTCTGTGGCTGGGATTGAGCCTGAGTTTGTGGTTGCTGAGGCGGCTGCGGCTGCTGGCTTGGCTGGTTCTGTTGGTCTTGCTGATGGGTCAGCACCTGCTGCAGTTGTGTTTGCTGCGAGAGCTGAGGTGGGTGAGAGTGCGGCCGAGGGTGGTGGTGGTGGTGGTGATGATGAGGCCTGCTCCTGATCTGACCCTGACTCTCATAGATGAGATTGCCAAGCGCAGACGGGTGCGAGTGTCTGAGTTGCGAATGGCTCGTCTGGGGGCGCAGCCGCGGTGTGTAGTACGTATCCGATCCAGTGCCTGCACTGTTGAAAAGCAAAGCTCGTGGTCCATCAGGGGAAGAGAGAATGTAGACTTCGGGGCCGTGTCGCGCCGTTGCGCCGCTGCCGGCAGGTCGAGACGCTACAGAGTCTGGAGTGCCCCTACCACTCGCCGTCATAGGATACACAGGGGTCGTGACTCCGGGTTGGGCCAGGGACCGGGCCTGCAGGCTCTGCAGCGATGTACTACTGGTGCTTCGTTGCATGGCGTTGGTCATGGCCTGGGCAGCCTCGTTGGCATCGGCGCCTTGAAGGATTCCCTGTACATCGGCGGTAGACATAGTTCCGTTAGGTGTGGGAGGTCCTGTGTTGCGAACGACCGTCTCGACCTGATAGGTGCGACCGTTCGGACCAATGTGTTCGCGAAAAACGGTGTGTCCAGGGGCAGGGCTTCCTCGTCCATTGTTATTGTTACCGTTGTGAGGGGCGTTTGCAGTCGGATCACCGATACCGCGCAAGCCCATCTGGGCCCTGGCGCGCTGGTTCTGATTCACGATGGCCCTAGCCATAGCTTCTCGTTGCATCTGATTCAGCCACTGGGTCATGTTTTGGTGATGCTGCTGGAAAGCAGCGGCCTGGTCGGCATTGTGGGCTGGAGAAGGCGACGGCAGTCTCGGCTGGGACGTGAAGGGGTTGCCGGTGGGCACCTGGACGTGAGTTCTCCTAGTGAAGCCCGGGGGCGGCTGAGGACCAAAAGGGAGATGGTTATTCTGTCGCGGAGGGTTCGCAGCTTGAGTCGCGGGATTCGGAACGGAAGGGCGAACGGACGGCAGGGACGAAGAATGGGAGTCGTGGTTGTCGCGAATGACGAGATGAATGGTGTGCTGATCGGGAGTTTGGAGCTGCAAACAAGGGAGACACAAACACGGTCAGCAATGGACATGTAGGAGCACAAACCAGGCGGTCGGGCATGGCTCTGAGGATCATGCTTACCGCATCGGCGCCAAAGATGTCGAGCAAGGTGTCGGACTCTCTGGTGATTGCGCGGCCGCGGTGGATCAGTCGCTGATTCTCGTCGGCGGGCTTGGACGTCAGGACGTGTCGGATCTTGTCCTTGAGCTGCTTGACCGTGGTGGCGGCGACGAGGCCGGGAAACAGCAGAGGGCGGTTGACACCGACAGAAGGTGACACGACTTGGAGATTGACGGTGAGCTGGTCGGGGGATGAGCCGTCATCGGGACGGTCGTTCTGGGGCTCGGAAGCCATCGTGTTCAAGCTGCTGGCATGCCAGGAGGCTGCTCAGCTGGTGAAGCGGGAAGTGGCCGAAGGTGAAGGAGAGGAATGGCCACGAGGCGGTCGGAGGAGGAGGGCAGACTGGATGAATAATGAATAAGAGAGGCCGAGATGTGGGACAGATGCGAATGGGCTGGGAAGGATGATGCCCGTCGTATTCGTAAGTTGTCGATATGCGACAAGGTGCAAGGTGTCTGCTGGCGGCTGCTGGATGCTGGCCGCTGGCTGCTGGAGTGTTGGCCGTTTTGGGGGGGGGCCGGCCTGGGGAAAGCGGGAAGCACCACTGAGAGGAGCTTTTGTAATGGAACACGCTACCGCCTGACAGTGGTTGCTTTAGGGCGAAGCTGGGGGCATGAGGAAGGAAGTGAAGGGAGATGGCACAAAAAGGAGGAGACAGGAGGAAAAGATGAAATGAGTGGACGGCGTCAAAGATTTGCTTTTGTATTTGCACTCGCCCGACTGGTAATAACAACGGGAAAAGACAAGAGGTGAAAGGTGAAAGGTGAAAAAGAGAGAAGCTCGTCATCGGATGCACGGTGCAGGCAAACTCATGTCAGAACGTCAAAAGTGGCCTTTTGGGCCTGTGTCTCGGGAAGGTTGCAGCGGCGCCGCAGTGACCGCACGGGTCCAAGAGGGAAATAGTACGAATTGTGCATGTACGAATACAGACGACGAATGGCGAGCCCGTCTTTCTCTGGGGAATTTCCTTCATCATCGGCCTCTGCCCTCCGTTCGAGTCCCATGTCCCTGTCGTGTCCTTGTCATGTCCTTGTCTGGTGCCAGCTTGCAGCACTTTGAGACGGACGGGAGGTGGAGGACGGCTCGTTGATGGCAAGAGGCCTTTCCATCCTTCGCTTCCGCTGACCGGATGCGCTCCCATTGGTCCGCCCGCGGTCTTGGGACGTGTTTCCAGTGCTTCCAGTGCTTCTCTGCGTCTTCTTTTTTTCCATTCCCTTTTTCGTCTGGACTGGGCTGGCTCTATCGGTAGAGAGTCTGAGCTCGAGCCCATCGGAACATCGGCGTCTTTTACTCCGGCGGTCCAATCCATCCCTCGCACCACACTCTGCATTCGCACCCACCACAAGAATGTGTGTGTGACCTCCTCAGCTCTGTCTCGGCTTCTAGCGGCAACCCATTGGAGCTGCAGCCGCATTCAGCCCGTCGGGGAAACACTCAAGCGTCTTTGACGTCGACAAACCACCACGTCAGAAAAATCCGTGCATCAAAGCTCATTAAAAAACGGCCTCCCCGCCACACGCATTGAAGCCGCCCCGTCTAGGGTTCGAGAGAGGCGCATAAATTCATCTTCGCTCGCCGCTACTACTACGAATACGTACCGACCGATTGCCCTACCGCCGCAATGGCCACGTCCCTCGGCGCTGGAACTGGCTCGACCCAGCTCGCCAGTCACATGTTCCGCTACTCAATTCATCAGGGCCGCTGCGCAAACTGTGCCGCGATTCGACCTCCCGTCCTGTCCACCACCAGATCGCGATGCCTGCCACGGCTTTCCGCCTCTACCGTCGCTTCCATCCGCACCTTTGCCTCCAATTCGGGAAAGAGACCTCGGTTTTCCCAGCGCCTCGGCGAGGCCATGCGCAACACCAAGATCCAATGGTATCAGATCCCTGTCGGTCTGGGCATAGGCTTTCTCGGCCTCGTTCAGTTCTACAAGGTCTCGAGCAGGGAGCAGGAGAAGCGGCGTGAGCTTCAGGATGGCTTCGTCGAGGGGAAAATTCCGAGGCCGCGCCCCAGAGTCCGCCCCGAAGGACCATGGTACGCAAAAATTCCTTTTCCACACCGCAAACCCCCCTATCTTGAGGTCCAATGCTAACTCACCGCATAGGCAAGTCCAGGTCATGTCGACGCTGCCTCTCAAGGCCATCTCTCGTCTCTGGGGCCGGTTCAATGAGCTGACCATTCCCTACTACCTCCGCGTTCCCGGCTTCAAGCTCTACTCCATGGTGTTTGGTGTCAAGTACGCTCATCCTCGACTCTGCTCTCGTCGTGTACTGACCGCATCGCAGCCTTGACGAAGTCGCCGAACCCGATCTTCACGTCTACCCCAATCTCGCCTCCTTCTTCTACCGAACCCTCAAGCCCGGTGCCCGTCCCCTCGATCCCAACAGTCACACGCTACTCTGCCCCTCTGATGGAAAGGTTCTTCAGTTTGGACAGATCCGAGGCGGTGACATTGAACAAGTCAAGGGTATGACCTACAGCATCGACGCTCTCCTCGGAAAGACACCTACTCCCAGCATCAGCGGCGGTTCGTCCGGCACCTCTTCGCTGGAGTCGAGCGGACTCCTTCCCGAGCTTTCCAGCGACGAAGAGCTGGTCAAACAGGATGAGGACTTTGCCAAGGTCAATGGCATTTCATACACCCTGCCCGATCTCCTCTCCGGTGGTACCGTCGCCCACTCGGGCCCCAAGGTCACGGACGAATCCATTCCTGCGTCACCAGGCATCGAGTCCGAGGTTCGCGCCGAGCTTGCCCTCGGAGAGCGTGCGTGGCACGAGATGCTCGCAACCGACAAGGCCACGTCTTTGTACTACGCCGTCATCTACCTGGCCCCCGGCGACTACCACCGATTCCACTCTCCCACGAACTGGGTTGTCGAGCGACGACGCCATTTCGCCGGCGAACTTTACAGCGTGTCCCCCTATCTCCAGCGAACGCTTCCCGGCCTCTTCACCCTGAACGAGCGAGTCGTTCTCCTCGGTCGATGGCGATGGGGCTTCTTCAGCTACGTCCCCGTGGGAGCCACCAACGTGGGCTCCATCAAGATCAACTTTGACCGAGAGCTGCGCACCAACAGTCTCCTGACGGACACGGCGGCGGACCTGGCGGCCGAGGAGGCGGCCAAGCGAGGCGAGGCGTATCAAGGGTTCGCCGAAGCCACGTACGAGATGGCCAGCTCGGTGCTCCGCGGGCACGCGCTGCGACGCGGCGAGGAAATGGGCGGGTTCCAGCTGGGCAGCACCGTGGTGCTGGTGTTCGAGGCGCCGGCGGAGAAGAGGGACGAGCAGCACAAGCCCAGGGGGTGGAGCTGGGCGGTCGAGAAGGGACAGGTGGTGAAGATGGGACAGGCGCTCGGGCGAGTGATTGAGGAGGAGTGATGCGGAAGGCCGCATGCTTGTACAGTACGTGGGAGGGAGGCACGGCATTTGGGATTCAACATTTCATGAGGAGATACCTTGTACATGGGAGCAATACATACACTACTACATATGGATACATAGACAACGTTGGCTATTCGTTTCACAGGTCTATTGTGTTGATTTTTTTGTCGAGTCCAAGGTTGTCGAAGTCTTGTCGAGATGTAGGAGGTTTGTGAGACATTGGTAGCGTGATGGAACACGGGCACAGTTGGGCACATTGGCATTTATTTAATATTGTGTATTCTTTATTGTATAACTTCTAGGCCTCTAACAGGTTGTCATGTCGGCTCAAACGCAGAGCTAAAAATCGTCGCTTTCATAAGTTGTCTTTCTAAGTAAAAAGTTGCGGCCCCATCTCGCCGCAAGTCTATAGCCTCGACTTCTCATCCTCCAGTCAAGCGCCAAAGACCTTGACGCGCTCCTCGAGGGGTTGGTACGTCTTCTCGCCAGCCTCGGACGTCTTCCCGCCAAAGACGAGCTGAGCATCGAGCTTCCAGGTAGCAGGGATCTTCCACGTCTCCTGAACCTTCTCGTCGATCAGGGGGTTGTAGTGCTGCAGGTTCGCGCCCAGGCCCTCGGCCTCGAAAGCCGTCCAGGTGATGTACTGCTGGATAGCGGCCGACTGGGCGGCCCAGTGGGGGAACTTGTCGGCGAAGGGGGTGAACTTTGCCTGGTAGTCCTCGACGACGGTCTGGTCGGCGAAGAAGAGGACGGTGCCGGCGGCGCCGCGGAAGAGGTTGAGCTTCTGCTCCGTGGCGGCGAAGGCGTCGGCGGGGACGATGGCCTGGAGGGTGTCCTTTGTGATGTCCCAGAGCTTCTCGTGCTCGGCGCCGAAGAGCACGGCGATGCGGTTGGATTGGTTGTTGAAGGAGGAGGGGGTCTGGAGGGTGGCGTCGTTGACGATTTCTTGGATGCGGGAGGTGGTGATGGGGAGGTCCTTGGTCAGGGGGTAGATGGAGCGGCGGTTCTTGGCCAGCTGGATGAGGAGGTCGGCGGAGATCTTGGAGGCCATTTTGGAGGTTTTTGTTATGGTTGTTTTGTAGGTGGGTGTTGTTGTTGTTGTTGTTGTAGGTGTTGGTGGTTGAAGAAGAGATGTGAGTGGATGGATGGAAGAGGAAAACAATTGAGCAGGAGGGGGAATATCCTCTTATAGGAAGGAAGCAAGGCAGTTCCTCCCGCAACAGGACTGCACCCACTCTCTCCCCCCTCTCAGATGTACGGTACAACCAAAACTTTGCATGTTTCTCTCTTCTTCCTCCTTCTCTCGTGGTTCCTTACCAAGATCCAACTAAAGGGTCCCCCCCCACCAAGTCTCCGCCCCTCCATCAATTGGCTTCGCATGGACCTCGACTGAACCTGACTAATGGCGGACAAATTGCATCAGTCCCGCGCGGTTAACGTCTTTGGACGGCTTTGCTCCCTTGTCTTGTCTTGTCTTGGGGGTTGTGCTTGTGCTCCTCTCGCGCGGTTCCCCTCATGGTTCGTTCGTACCCTTTCTCAGCTCTCGAGATTCCAGCCCCCTTGTTGAGCGTTTGTCTTTCTCGTGTGTTCTCTCCGTGTTCATTCCCAGGTTTCCCCTCCACCCTGCATCCAAGCAAGCAGCCGAACTTCCGACTTCCCCTCACTCAGTCTCGCCAACTCGCGGGGCGCTCTGAAAGAGATGCAGTTTCAAACAGCTTCGTCAGGATTTATAAGCGGGGTTGTTGTCATGGCGGCGGGGGGGGGG
>JAMQMW010002607.1:22083-37883 GCA_024115155.1 Thelonectria blattea
TTAGGGGGTTAGGGACATTGGCTTTGCATATGGCATCAGTGATGGCATCATTTATTGTGATATTGTGCTCTGGTTGTCTCTGCATATTCCATGTTTCCGAGGGTTTTAATGTTTGGGAGGGTGTGCTCGGGATGAGGAAGAATTGCGGAAATTCGGAATAGTTCCAGGCAGTCCAACACCTATCGATCATCTCGACTACGGGAATACAGCACAACAAGTCAGCAAGACTTTCCCAGCTCGAAGATTCCGCAAGCTCAAAGGGAGTTCCCGAGTCAGATCTAGGCAATCTTGGCAGATTTTAGCAGCCGCACATCGTGCTTACATGCTGTGCCTGCATGCCATCAGAGCTGAGAGGGTTGCGTTGCCACATGCCCGGTTATACAAGTCTCGATTCGGAACGTCTAATTCCGAGACTTTGACTCGGGTCCCAACACAACCCAAACACACCCAAACACACTCAACTTCTTGATGAGACAAGTCTTCCCAAAGTGGCGCCACCCATTCTTCCCACCGCCTCTTCGTTTTCCTCGCAGTCTACCGCGGTTCATCCAGAAAAATCGAGCCACCCGTCACCGACTTTGTTCCCTTGATCGATTACGGCATTGTCCCCTTCCCCACTTTTAACGGCCGTACCTGTCCGGACCCACCTTTCTTCAACAACGCTCCGTTTTTTCTCGCGCGCGCGTGTTGGAAATGGAGAAACTACAGAAAATAGTGGAGTCAGCAAAAGGAAGATGGAGGAAGCGAGCCGCGGGCCCCGCTTTTTCGTTCCGGCGCCGACTCGTTCCTGGTGATGACAGCCGGCTTATTCATCGGCGTTGAACTTCATGGGACGACTTGGTGTTGTTTGTTCTTTGATCCGGTTCCTGGCAAAGTGACAACTTGGTCGAATTGTCCTGTCCGAGAAGGACGGACCGTAGAGCTCCGGCGCCAGTCCCGACGTTGCCACGTGCGCCCGCTCCGGAAGGAGGCTTGTGTTGTCTCGACTCGCCGGTGTCGGCTTCTCCGACGGGTTTGGGGGAGGGGGGGAGGGGACGTCACTCTCTCAAGGGTGTTGCCCGTGATGCTAGTCTATTGGTGATTTTGGAGCTCTGTTGACGTTGCCGACGTATTCCTGACCAGATTCTCATCCTCGCTAATAGAGGATGTTCCCGAAGTAACGGCCGACTCTTTCAGAACCGTCTTGTCTAAACTCTTTCGATAGGGTTCACTAAACGGCCTTGAACTCCGTTCACACTTTACTACAACTCCCGGCGTTTAAGTTGTGGGCTTCTGCGGCCCGCAGGCAGCATCAGATAGACCATGGGACTCCGGGCGAGAAACCGAGTTGTCGTGACCAAAAGGAGCAGATTGCGCCGGACATCTCAGATGTAGAGAGATGCGTAATTGAACCGCCTATTTTACCTAGCTATAAATAAGGCTACATCGTATTCTTCAAAGATATCTCGTTGTTCATTGGGCTAACCAACCCGGGGCCGAGCTTCTTAACTATGGTTGGCCCAACTTGGCTGAGTGAGAGACTGTAGAGGTCATGAGATGGTGAACTGACTGCCGGCTTTGCCCTCGAGTCAATCGTTGAAATAGGCGGACAGTAAACTCTCAGAGTAATCGGCGTAGAACTTCGGGTCCCCGACATTGCCGAGCTACAAAGAAACTAGTCGAGGAGTTGAGACACTAAACGTACCTACCCAGCGTTCACAGTTCTCTTTTCGCCTTTGTTGAATGATCGAGTTCAAAGAACACCGCATCTTGCTACTGGTGCCTAAGAAGGGCTTCTGCCATAGACCTCAGTAGTGCCTACGAATGACCTATCCGAATGGGAAGCGCCCCTGTAGGCACGTTTGGACAAGTCGAAGTTGTACCGAGAGCCGGAGATCTACGACTTATTCGTTTTGCTTCTCCAGGTGGTGAAAAACCGGATGGCTCTTGCACGGCCTTGTTTGGCCATTTGGAGCCATGGAATCGTCCAAGTCGCCCTCCTGAATGTCGCGGCAGTTGCTGTTTGTTGCCTGCCTTGGAGAATGGATGCGAGCTGTCTGGCGCTCAGACCCGTAATAGCCGATAGGATGATGACTTCCACACGGGGCTCCATCTCTCTTGACTAAGCAGTCAAGATAAACCCAACGGCTGCAAAACTTATGTCTATTTGTAAAGTTCTTTTATGGCATTTCTGTCTGAGAACCAGTGCCGAAGTCATCATTCTCTTACTCTGGAATTAAGAGATGGACACATTGGCCTTGCTGGGAGGGAGATTTCGGTGTGGTTCGGCTCGAGAAGCATACATGGGACTTGTCATAACTGTAATCGCTGCAACCCCCTTGGGCCGCGATGGGTTGTGTGTTAGTCTGCAACTCTACTCTTGGCTAACAGTCGTGAAGGACCAAGATTGGTTCCTTTTCCCTGATATATATGTCGGATGGTCGGTTCCCATGTTACCTACATGGCGGCTAACGAGACCAGATCAGACACAGAGCTTGTCATGTCAAGACTAAGAGCCTAAATCATGAGTGAGTTCCTCGAACCCTAATCAAGCGAGGAAGTATCTAGGTACCTAGTTGAGAATGTTACATCACCAAGGGCGACTATATGTACCCAGACCTCGACCGTGCCATCGAGGCATAGATGTTGCTTTGAAAGGAACTGTCCTTTCTGCGAGAGCCGAAACTTGAGTTGAAGAATGTCCTCCTCAAATTGGTACACAACTTATCAACGTGGGACCAAACTCGGACACGGGTATTGCACTCATCTCCCTTGCCTCTCCATGTTCAAGCACCAACAAGACACAACAGGCCACATGGTCTGCTTGCATAGTGGGCGTGCGGGATGATGTCGAACCAAACTGAATCAACTGCTGAGTAGACCCAGGCGTCGTCAATGGTGTACTCCAACGAACACCTGCCCAGTACCTATTGCTTCCCAAAGTGTCTGAGGGACCCTTGAGCTTCAGTCGTACTGCCGACGGGCAAGCCACTCTAGGTAGCCACAGACAAGAAAGCCAGATAGAACTGGTCGTCATGGCCACCCATTAGGATAGTCTAATTAATGTTCTTCTGTATACTTTTCAACACAATTGTTAAGGGTATTTATCCAGTTTCATTCATGTAACTAAATCATAAAAAACACCTGCTCCTATGCCCCAGACATGTCGGAATCGTAACAACTCATCATCACTTTTGGCAACAGTTGTGATGTGGAAACGCCCCCAACGCCCATAGCCCTTTTGCCCGCCCCTGAAAATGCTGTCTTAGGAATGTCCCCCATGTATGTAAAAAAAGAAAGAAAAAAAGCCAAATGCCCATGCCATGCCCATGCCATGTCATCTTCTTGCTTGCGCCGCGGCCATTCTACATTTTGCGTTGGCTCATATCCTTCGTACACGCTTCGCCGATAGTAACCTCTTGTCGGCCTCTGCAAGAGTATCCGTCTACCACGTCTCAGCAATGTATCGGCCCTCGTCCTTCTTGAGCTGCCAGAAGCTGCGAGCCTCCTCGCGCTCCAGGTTACCCTTGGCCATGGCCACATCGCACAGGGCATCCTCGACGCCCTCGCCCATGCCCTTGCTGCTACCGCAGACGAAGACGCGGCCGTCGAGCGAGTTGATAATGTACCAAACGAGGTCGGCCTGGTTACGCACCTCCTCCTGGACATATCGACCCGTTCCGGCCCGGCTCTGCACCACGCGCTTGACCTCGGACTCGTGCACACCCCATTCGCCGTTGTAGATCTCGTCGACGAGCGAGTCACGGATACCCTGCAACACCCAGACCTTGTTGGCGCAGTTGGCCTGCTTCAGGCGTCGCTGCACGAAGCCTCGGAAGGGGGCGATGCCCACGCCGGCTCCGATCAGCAGCATCGGGCCGTCCGAGTTGAACTGCTTGGCCAGCGGGTTGGCCATGAGGCCCTTGAACATGGGCACGTAAAACTCAGGCGTCTTGCCCGCGTTCTCCGCTCGGATGAACTTGCGAGCCTGTCGCTCAAAGAAGCCGGAGCCAACACCAGTACGGCAGCCATTGATCCAGTCCATCGACTCGTGAACGGTGACTGCAATCTCGATGAGACGACGCTGAGAGTGGTCGCGAAGCTGGAACGACTCGAGAGGGTCGCTTGAGAGGGAGTAGAAGCGAGGCATGAGGGGCTGGAGGACGGAGAGGATCTGATCGAGTGGGGGGTGAGAGCTGGGGAAAGCGTGAAGGATCTGGGAAACGGTCACGCCGGGACCGGCTCGGAAGTCGCTGAAGATGCTTGCGCCTTCGTTGGAGCAGAGGTACAGGAGAATCTTCTTCTCGTTGGCGGCGGTGGCGTGCTCGGCCAAGACACGGAGGAAGTTCTTGGAGGGGGCGTAAGACTGAATGTCGGTGGTCCAGGTGATCAGGTCCCGGCGGGTGGTGATGAGCTCGCGGGGCTTGTCGTCACCCCAAACGGTAGGCCAACGGCCCTTGGTGGTTTTCATGAGAACCGGCTTGTCCCGCAGGAAGCGCGGCACCATGAGGGCATCGAGAACGTCAGCGACAGTGGTCTCGCAGTTGGGAGCCATGATTCCAATGGCTCCGCCAACCTTGAAGTCAACCAACTCCTCAGGAGGGTAGTCGGTGACGTCGAGGTCGAAGTGGTAGGTTCGCTTCTCAGCTCCAGGGCTGGTCAGCTCACGAGCCTTGTGGATGCGAGCAGGGTAGACGTGGTGAGGAGGGTGAGGCTGGACGAATCGAGGGGGCTGAAGGGTGGTGTCGACGCCCTCGTAGCCAGGGCCAGGGCAGAGGTACTCCGACTTGGGAGGTTGGGCCTCTCCGTTCAAAGACATGGTAGAGACGACTGAGGAGAGCGAAGTAGGGCGAGGAATCGAGGTGAAGGAGACGACCTTCTCGGGCATCTCCAAGACACCAGTCAGGTCAGTAGGGATGTGGTCGAGCTTGAGGCCCAGGGACTTGAAGGCGTCGTTGTCGGGCAGAGGAATGTCCTCATACTCGACATCTCCGCGGCGAGTGCCCAAGCAGCAACCGCCTTGACCACCGCAACAGCGGCCGACAAACTCGGCAGTAGACTCTCCGGTGATGCGCTGAATGTCACGAGCGCTCTGGGCAATCAGACGAGTAGAAGCCCGTCTGCGGCGCTCGGGGATGACTGGCTCATCCTCCTGAGTATCAGAGTCGTCCGAGTATGTAAGAGAGGGAGCGATGGAAGGCGTAGACTCGAGGCAATCGGTGGGGTTCTCGGCGGGGTTGACGATGCCCTCAATTGGGAGTGGAGAGGTGGCGATCATGATGAGTTGAGTTGTGTGGTCGTCACACAACGGACGGATGAGAGTCGGTAGTTGTTGAAGGGGAGATTGGCTTCGGTGTACTTGGTGGCAATATCAGGATCGCATGAGCATATCGATGCGAGCGAGAGAGTCACCAGCAGAGCCCGAGAGGGGTGAGAGGCAGTATATGAGGACGAGGAGGAGAGGCGATGAGGAGAGGAGAGGAGGGGGTCGATAGGAGGCGGATTGATGCGATTGATAAGTCGCCAGAAGCTGGGGAAACGAATTGGAGGCTCTGTTGGGGAAGGGAAAGAAACAGAGCCGAGGCGGAAAGGGGCGCGTTGGAGGTTTAAAAATTCGAGGCGTTGGAAGGGACTGTTCAAAGTACACGCCCCCGATTTGCCAGTGTTCAGTCGAACCAGTCCCCGGTCTTCTTCAACAAGGAAGGGCAGGTCCAGGGCAGTCCAGCCCACCGCACCTGCAGTCCCGGGCGTGTGGATTTCCATGGGGCGTGGGAAAGAGTGGGTGGAGCTCATGATTTTTCTTTTTTCTTTTCCTTCTCAGGTTGTGCTGGGCTGGGCCCTGGGGTACGTACTCCGTACACACACGGTGCAACATGCCGCTGGGCTGGAAGGTGCGAATGAGGTGCCGAATGTGCTCCGCCCACCACAGCATTATTATTCACTCTTTGCAAGCATGACGTTTCGACTTCTTCATCCATGTCTCGTTCAATCAATTCTCTCTCCGAAATCCATCCGTCTGGGGTCGATGGGGTTCGAGAGCACCAGGGGGGAAGAAAGACAGCCCACGTTTGTGCCCAACAAATGCCATTATTCATGACTCTCCTCAGCATTATCAGATCCCCTATCCGTACCGTTATCGTATCTCCTTCGCTCCCACCGGCGGCGACCGAGACCCTCCCACACATCTCAGTCCGTCCGGGGAGCACCGCCAAGAGCACAACATCTTGGGGCTGCACCGTCGGCACTACAGGCCGCACACGTGCCCTCCAACTGCAGTCCATCCTCCACAACGGCTCCTCTTTTCCCTCGGTACCGCGGTGACGTCGAGAGAGAGCAAGCCGAATTTCAAGCCTGGCGATTGGGCCGTTGTTTGTTGCCGAACTTCGCTCGCTCTAACCCTCTCGTTCGTTTCTGACATCGGAGAGAATTCCTGTGAAGGGCAATGGCTGCCCATCCGACGAAGCCCCGGAGTCGAAGAGAAGGAGGGGAAGAGTCAGTTGCAGAGTTGCCAGGCCGGGGTATCCTTCGCCCTGTCAAAGTCTCGAACCCACCGATTCGTTTCGTGGGAGAAACGACACGCACTTTGACACATTGACGCGCGCGGCATTCTTGGTGATGATGACAGCAGATCAGGTCAGAGTATGGATTTCTTTTCATCAGGTTCGTCCTCAGGTTCATCATCAACGTTCCATCGTTTCTCATGCGGGTAATTGATCAACCACGCAGTCTACAGTGCCCATTCGTTGCGTACCCACTGTCCGATAACAGGACATCGAGAGACAAAAAGCGATGACAGATACCTGGTCTCAGAACCGCCAATGCGAAATGATTTGCCGATCCCCTGACCCGGGCGCTGTCACTCCCTGCGCTCCTACGGCTGAGCAATACCTGCAACGGAAACCCCCAGCGCACTAAGAAGACACCCGACCCGACCCTTGCAGCACTGTTTCGCACCCGTTATCAATCAGGCCGTCTGCCGCTTTCGGCATTCACACAGCGACACAAGAGTGGGAGGAAAAGCTACCGCCACCAGTCCCCGGTCGAACCCGATAGCCAAACAACTTTGGCACCGATATTGGCACGCAACCCATTACCCCAGGCGGAACACGTTGCGTGAACCCTCCCTCCCCCGACCAGCCCAACGGTATTTGCACTGTCCCATTTCCGTTGAACCATCGATCCTAATCCATCAGATAAACCCACGGCCCAGACAACCACCGTGCACGAGTAAACCCACGGAGGAGCGTCTCGTCTCATCCATGCCTTCTCCATACCGTACTCGTATGCGCCTTCTCGCAGCCCCGGACTGCCTCTTTAGAGAAGCCGCGCAAAAGGCAAGGCAATAGCTACGGACCCCTTTCTCAAGCGGTGAAGCTTCTCAGGGATTCTCCCCGCCCCCGGGAGGCTCTGCTCGCAGCCGCGGGGCAATGGGAAGGGTTCCAGCGGGAGAGGTCGTCATGATGATTCCAGAAGTCAGACCACCACGGCTCAGTCCCAACCGAATCAGGCTGCAGGGGACGACAAGCACGCAGCAAATACCTCTCTCGAGACTGGTCAATGGGAATGCCATCCGGCCCCAGTCTGACAGGCTTCTTATTTATTTTATTTTCTCTGGGGTTGTCTTTCTCGGAGTCTCATCATCCCTGGAAGCGTGTCTTTCCACCGGTCCCAATTTTTGCCGGGCTGCGTTTTGAGGTGTTTTGATGGGAGAGGAGTCGACCTGCTCTCTTCGCAGACCGACGCGAGCAATTGATTGCTTAATTCTTACCCAATTGCTTCCCAGAAACCGGCTTGCCTATTTCTGAGTTGTCACTCTAGAGTAAGGGATACGACGCCTTGCATCGTCACGATCCATGTGATCACGAGGCTCTGAGAGCGTATCCAGTCCGTCCGGACTAAAAGGACGGAGTCGGCTCCGGAAACCGAACCGAGTCTTTCCGGCGGCGCTGGTCAGGCTTCCCACCCTTTGCTCCGGCGGAAGACGCGAAATACCCCGGCCAGAACATTTGGTTGATTGATGAAGCGGATGTACGGGCTGACGTGCAGATAGGTGAGAAAGGGCCGACCAATGAAACAATGCGGGAGGGCTATTGGATCAGATCAAAGACCAGAACAGAGACACAGGTACGCAAGGCAGTATTCGTACACAGGGGAACACAGTCCAGCGTACAGTACGGCTGCGCACAGAATAAGCGGCCCCATGTTTCATTCAGGTTGTCTTTCAATTGTTCTCTTGTCGAATTGTTGATGCTTACACGCCCCTCAGCTGCTGCTGACCTTGCTTTGGGCTTGTTTTCGCCGCCAACCGCAGCAAGTCAGCCGCGCGCCTCAAAAAAATTCTGTATGTCTTGGCTCTTCGAATCACGATTCCTCAGTGCCCTCATCGCCGGTCGGCTCTGCCGAACCCCAGCCCGTCCCATCTCCGACCCGCTCTCTCGTCTCCCCCCCTCCTCGATCAGCAAGATTCCCCCCTTCTCCTCACCCCCCCTCCTTTTCTTCCACTCTCGACGCAAAATTGCTAGTCTAGTTTTCTCTCAAGCGTCTCCCTCTCTGCCACAGGCACTGTTTTCTGTTTCTCCTCATCAAACAGGAAATAAAGGGCGAAAGATGGGGTGCGTCGAAGTCTTGTCACATGCTCAAATGGCCCGCAGCGCGCCGCCCCCCGGCTTTGGTCCTCCGATACTGGCGTCACGTGCATCCGACCCGTGGTTTGCTTGTCCCCCGGAGATGTACGCACTTACGGAGTAACCACGGAGAAGGACGAATCGAAATAAGAATTTCCATGGGGAAATGGCACGGGTTTGAAGTGCCGATAAGGTGACACGAAATCGATATCGCCAAAGGGGGGGGAATTGAGATGTGTGAATGGACTGTTTTTGAAGAGAGCGTCTGGTTTCTCCTACCCATCTCCGCGCGGATGTCTTGTGTCACTCGACTAAGAAAAAAGCCATGGAAAAAGCCCAGGCGCACTCTCACAAGCGCCATTGGGTTCTGACTCTGCCCTACAGTGCGTCCATGGCGTGACTTTGGTTGGCCTCGAAATTCATTCTTCATTCCTCTCTCATCCCCAATCAATCCTTTTCCGTGCCGAGTACGAGGACGTCCCGTCGGACGGAGAAGCTCGAGCATGTCCCTTGCCGTTGCATTTTCCCTGATTTCTGTCTGTTTTGTCTTGGCTTCCCTCATTTTTTTATTTCTTCGTCTCTGCTCGTCACCGACACCAAAACCCTTTTTTTTCCCGGCCCCGTCAGGAACAGGCACTGACCAATCGGAAAGCGACATCCGTCGGAGAAGTGGCGCTTTATCAATCAACAATCAAATCAATCAATCAATCTTATCAATCCCATCTAATCTCAGCCATCAATCCAGACGGAACGGGAGAAAGGGGAGGGGGGGTGTGAGAAGAAACAAAGAAGGCATCATCCCTGGCCCTTGCGCATAAGCGGGAAAAAAGAAAAAAAGGGAAAGAAAAGCGAGCAAGAGATGAACAAGACAAGGGAAAAGAAAGAAGTTTTCAAGCGAAAACAAAACCGGGGAAAGACAAGCGGAAGAACAACCCGACTTCGGAGCCTCGTTTTGCTCTCTCACTTTTGCGTCCTGCATTGCCTTTTTCTGCTGCAAATCGAAGCCCGGTCGAGTCGAAAATAGCCCACAACCTGCAGGTTCTGCAGCGGCAGCGGCAGTACTCGAGTAGCTGTACGGAGTAGTTACGCCGAATAGAATACATTTCCCCCGCCTCTCTTCATCATGCAGCCCCAACAACGCAGCCTTCACGTCAAGTCACGTCAACCTCAACCCATCCTTTCGTCGTCGGAGCTAATCGCGAAAGCCCGAGACGGCTCCATCGATGGGTAGCTGTAGCTGACCAAGGATGGCCATGACTGGAGCGTCTATCCGTACATGCTCGAATGCAGCAACCATGGCGACATGCAGCCTGGGAGTTCCGCGAGAGGCTGGTTGGGCCGCTGGCCGTGTCGGCTCCTCCTTGGCCGCTCCAGGACGCCCATTCATTCACCGACACTCCCCCTTCTTCCTTTTCCTGGGTCCCTGGCCTTGTCCTCTACGGAGTACTGTCCCCCTCCATTTCAAGCCAAGCCAAGGCAAGGCTTTGACCTGCGAAACAAGGGACTCTGCTTCCCCGGCTGCTCACCCAGGATCAAACACAAGGCAGGACCAGCAGGCACCGAGTGAGGGAAATTGTGTGATTCCGCGTCCCGTCTACGTGTCTCGTCGACCGGCAAGCCCTGGCCCAGCCCAATGCACCGGGGGCCGCCAAAAGCCACGATCAGATAAGAGGCCCTTTTGTGGAGAGAAGACGGGGCCTCGTCTCCGTGACTGACGGGGACTTCTTCGAGTGCCGGCCCCTTTCTGCTGGGTCAACATACCGTCCCAAGCCCATCAAAATGCCCTAGCGCAAACATTCGCTGACAGTCTTCGATACCGGCCTTTCATGCCTTCAATTTTGATCGCCAAACGTTGACTGGTACGTACCGCTTGTACATGTACGTACTTGCTCCGCCAATTTTTCCTTTTGTTCCTTTTCTTCAGACACAACTCCCCCCCTGCAGCTTGTCGCCGCCACGGCCTAGCAAGAGGCATGAAAATATTTCTCATCCTTGATCCTCCCTTGGCATCTTTCAGGAACCCGTTATCGGCTCACCAAACAGGAAAGTCCACGTCTGCCATGCGAGCCTGGCCTTCGTCGCGGCGCTGCACTTGTTGCTGCTGCTTCGCTTTCGCCTTGGTTGCTTTGATTCGTCGTTCCCCCTCTTCGCTCGCACTCAGGTACGCCAGTCCGATTCGAATTTCGCCCGTCGTCTTCCCGTCCCGCCGTAATGTCTGCCACTCCCTTAGCTCGGGGAGCTGCCCATTCTGGACCAAGCTTCGAAGGTCAATCTGCAGCTCCCCAACCAACTCAAACATCTGCCCTGCCCATACGCATAGTCTCAAGTGATAGGACATGGGTGAATCTTCCACCTCGAACCGAAATTCCTCATTCCTGACTTGGTGTCAGTCCGTCTGCCATTCGCTCGTCCAGAACGTCAGGGGCTCCCTGCTCGGATTCCACCTCGACGTCTTTCGTGGAGAAGCTTGGCGCCGGGCATCCTTTGACTTACCAAATATATTTCGAAGCCGGCCTTCCAAGCGGCTTGCTGCGCTGCACATCGTGTCCGTACCAAAGCACGCACGTCAACTCCAAGCCGCCTTCATTTGGGTAATGCAAGTGTGCTTCCCCAACCGTGACTACAAGCCGTTTGGCCTTGTCGTCCGATGCATCTCGTTCCTTCCCGGACGTCTCAGCCGAGACCGTAGCCATTGCCGAGGTTGCCTGACCCGGCTTCTCAAGATCCGACACATAACGCATGCCTTGTCTCCTCTCCGCTAGTACCTGGCCGGACAGGGTGTTGCGCAAGCGTCCCAGTCCATCCGTGGTTTTCCGAGCCAGCCTTGCAGTTCCCAAAGACGCGGGTCGTGAAATACTTGACGAGTCATATCCGGAATCGAGGCTGCTCAACGCGGAGACTGATTTCAGTGGAGAGGTGCAGACGAAGGCACCGCCTCTCTTCCTCGTTGATTGTCCGGTGATTGGGATTGGCGTTGTTCTCTCTCTCGGCGTCTCGTTGTTCGGTGCCAAGTTGCGGGACCGTACGTATCCAACAAACTGTGCTGCGGCATGGTCTGGCAAGAGGTCCCACAACACCACAGGGACCGAGAGAAGCAGCAATGTTGAGTAACTGCGGTACACGCCCTCAACGCTCACGTATTTGGCTAAAAGTGGAAACTGCTTTAGCCATCGAGCGCAGCTCGCAGCGTCCAGGATCTGGTCTTCCTCCAATGCGACGGTGAGCAGGACGTGTGGAGCCTTCCTCTGCCCCTTTTCATCCACGGCCAACAACGTTTCGAGTCGGTCTTCACTGGAGACGTGCATGTCTCCTTGTACCCTCTCCGAGAGTGTTTCCAGGATTGAGCCGGGTATGGCTCTGGATGAAGTCGTCGAACTTGTTTCCTCGTCGAGCCGGCCGAGCGTAATGGAAGCCGTGTGTGGGTCCGGCGGAGAGACGATGTATGCGGGCGTCTTTCTCGACTCGACGAAAGTCCCGCGATGCGACCAGCGAGGAGGCGCATGTTTGAGTCGGGTCAAGATTTCGCTGTGGAGCATGGCTGCAGAGAAAGTTGGCTGCGAAGCCCATTCGTTGAGGACTTCAATGAGCGTGTAGGTGAAAGACTGCGGCCCTGGACGAGGAGCCCATGTTTCGAAGCCGCATGCTGCGATTGTCTCCTTGATGTTCGTTGGCCGCTCAGTGAGTGGTGCAGCACTTGCCCCAGCGCAACAGTCAAGAAGCGTGAGAACGTCACACTTGGCCATTTCAAACAAGGTCTGAATGGCCGACCACTCAACCGTTGCGTAACTTCTGTCTGGTTTGCTATCAAGCGATGAGCCCCCAGCCCCGACTCGGTTGAAAGGAGACTTACCAGGACCAAGTGGACTGCCTCGATTTGTTGATGACACCATGTCCACCATAGTACACGATGAGCAGCATGTCTTCCTTCTCGTGTTCTTCCACGAAACTGAGGGCCTTGTGGTTCAGTTTTCGGTGCGCGTTCTGAGTGGGAATGAGAAATCGTTCCGTCGAGAAGCCGTACATGTCTCGAAACACCTTTCGCAGTTCTTCCATCTCGTGCTCTACCTCGAGTTCGTCCTCTTCCCAGCGGATTAGCAGAACTTGGACCTCGCTGTACCTGGAATAGGCGGAGTTTGGGAAGGCGCGTTTTGCAGACTGGCATGCGTGAGTCGTGGTTCTTCTCACGGAATTCCCTGGTGAGTACCAGCTGTAGGTCATCGACAAACCGTTGGAGATGATCCATGTGATGATGCGACTTTGTCGTGTCATGCGTCGGCGGGGGAAGGGGTTCGTTCGGGCTGAGAGACAACGACGTATGCGAAGAAGCCCCAGACGGCTGGCATACAAACGAATCAGACATTGAAACGGTATGCCATGCTGTGACACCCACCACGAAAGGACTCGGTGCACCGGCGCTGATGGAACTCAGAGAGCCATGTGCATCCGACCCGCCAAACTTGGCTCCAAGGTAATGAAGCTCTGCCATTGGTGATGGTGATTGTCGAAGAGTCGTGGCTGGGAGAAGTCGAGATGAAGAGAATAGTATCAGAGCTGACATGGAGAACAGTTGGACAAAGCCTGATATTTGAGGTCGGTCAAGTTGACCCCCGCATTCTGAGCGGCAGCCATGAGGCGCAACATCTCAGGGGAGGAGAAAATTTTGCATCGACCTGCAGCTGGTTGCCTCGTTTGCCGTCGTTTAGGGCATCGATCATCGTGGCGAGATCTTGGTGGCTTGTTCGGTTCGTGTTGTGGTTGCCTTATTTCGACGCTTCATTTTCAAGTGCGGCCCAGGCAGTGCATGATAAGCCCCAAGAGCAATTCGAAGGGGATGCCAGTACATATACCCGTCCTTGACGTGGGGGTTCCTCAAGCTGCCCGCAAGCTTTGCCTGAGCCTGCATCTGGGGAATGAGATGAATGGTAATGATTGGTGACCAGAGACGTTTCTTTGAAGAATCTGGGGAGAAGCCAGGGACGGCGTGGGGGTTGCCGTGGGACACGACGCGGGAACGAACGACACCCCGGTTTTGCGAACCATTTACGACTCCTCAAATGGTCCGCAATGATGACCGTGGCCGACGAGAACGCCTGGGAATGAAAATTTTCTCGCAAGGATACTACTATCGTGGGCTGTGCATCATCAAACCATCCATCTCCTGATATGGGCTTGATACAGTGAGACTGTAGGTAGTCCGTAGACGAGGAGATGGTTGAGGGGTGGGCCAAGACGTTCTGTCGACGACAATTCTCGCTTGGAACTGACTGCACAGAAGCTGATGGTCGAACCTGTGCCAACTTTGGCACTCATTGCAACAGTCATCGACAGGCACGAATCGCTCAAGAGGCAGTCCTTCTGGTGATGATGGTGCCCGCGAGCGTGGGGGTCGCGGGCCGAAACCTGGGGTGGTGTCGCGTGGGGTGAAGACGCAAGCCGAGGCGTCGAATCAAGCCCGTTTGATAATGAAAAAGGCTTTCCCGAGAGGTTCCGGTGTGATTGGTTGGCGACCATGGATGGACTTTGCAATGAGTGTTGCTGCGGCCGACCAGTCCGACTCCGGCTCCGTGTCAGCAATGGTCAGCACCTGGCACATGAAGCCTGAGAAGGCCAGTGAATCGCAGACTCGATTCGGGCCTGGTTTGCTTCCGATGGGATCTTCTGAGCCGAGCGGATGGCGGCCATGGTGAGGCTCTTGCAGTTTTCGACAGCCCTGGGTCAACCGGCTGCGACCGCCGAGACGATGCAGCGCCTCATCGTCGGCCTCAATTAAGGCCTTGCACCCTGCTTGCCAGAAGAGGACGGCGGATGGATGATGGGTCAAATGATGGTGAAGAATCGAGCAACCCGTGGTAAAAGATGGCATGGGACATTGCCCTATTCGTATGCTGGATCGTCACTCGCTCAAATTGCAGCCGCATCGCATCTGCAAGTCAATGGTCATCAAGAGAAACGGCTCACGTCGTTGGCTGGAGATGACGGAAGAGTTTGTTTCCGTGGGCGGAGAAGGCGCTAGCCATGGAAGCCCCGCGTTCCGGAGGGTTAGCGCCGAGGAAGGAATTGGAGACGGCCCGTGATGAAGGAATTCATTTCGTAGAAATGATTGCGGGAGTGCTTGATGCTGTGAATTGTAAACAATTCCGAGAGTGAGGGAGGAAGAAACAGATTATCTTTGTATTCATTCAAGTTTGTTTTATGTACCCCAGGTTCCTGCTGAAGAATATTAGCTTGTATGGAGGGCAAGGTTAACTGCCGAATGTAAGGACTCTGTGAGCCTGGCAGGAGCTGGAGGTGTCTGATGTGGTTGCACCTGCCCCATGAGTGCTTCAACTTCCATCACTTGGGAGGTGCGCCTTGCCTGCCTCCTTCCTCTAAATTCACCTCCCGGCCTGCGATGGAAGGAAAGACCAATCTGCAAGTTGCTCTAGTTGATAGGCTGGAAAATTTTGACAGTGAATGGCCTCATTTTCATGCCGGCACTCCGACAACCCGAAAAGGTGCTTGATTAACCACCAACCAACCACTCTCGCGAGATGAAGACTCGACATGTCCCGCCAAAAACGACGGCTTTCCGTCCTTCTCGGCCTATCCCACTTACGGATCCGTCATCAGATCTTCGCGGGCCCATTTCAGCCCCAACGAGCAAAATTCCTTGTTTCGTCCAACTACGGTCGCAAATCGTCATCCATGTCGTGCGCTACGCAGACTAGGCGTCGGAGATGGCTCATCCCGAGAAGCTTTGAGCGACCATCCTGTTTCAGGCCACCACCTTTACACCCTTCACACGCTTCACGTCAAACCAATGGTCAAGCCAATACTAGCTAGACCACCGCTACCTCCTTCAACGGCCCGTTTGTTTCATTCGAGTCTTGCCAATATGAAGCATTCTACCTCAACTTTCAGGCCCTCTCCCTGCTGTCTGCGGCACTTGATCTTCTGTCTCATCCTTCAGAGTTTCGCCGACGAACGGTTCCATATCGGGGCCACACTGAGACCCGAGAGGCCTTCGGCTTGACGACGACACATCTTCCCTCTTCCGAATGAGGCGCTGTCTAGCGGTATTTTTCTAGAATCTATTCCGAATATACCTTGCTTTCCCCTTATTCAACCTTCCGAGAGCTTTAGATATATATCCGGGTCGGCATCTGAAAAGTACCGCCGTTCCCCCCCCCTCTTACACCACCCCCAACTCATCTTGTC
>JAMQMW010002607.1:40089-63995 GCA_024115155.1 Thelonectria blattea
GCCGTTCCGCGTCGCATCGTCTTTCTCGTCTTCCACCTCCCCCTCTCTTTCTATCCTTCTCTTGTGTTCGACTCGGCGAGGGGTTGGGCCGGACTGTTTCGAGTCCTCATGTCGCTTGGCTTGTGGGAGGAACGGCTCGGGTTTCTTTGGTACAAAAAAACAACACGATTGAGATCCTTTTTTAGATTTTGGACAAGCGCCAAAAAAAGAACAAGATATGTACAGATCCAACCCACCCGGAACGCCCCTCGCCATTTGTGAAGAAGCCGTCAACCATTTCCCTGATGCACAAGCTGTAAGACGCGCATGAGTCTACCGGGAGTCGTGAGAAAACCTGGAAAACAGCAACCAAAGCAGACCATCTCATCCAACTAACCAGTCCCTGTTTTTACGTGGACTTGTAGCGCTGATACTCGCCGGCAACCAAACAATGGTCACGCTCGAAGGGTTCTATCAAATCAGTGTTAGTCGAGTCTAGGAAACCGAGACATTTTGCAAGGGGGAACATACCCAGAGTGAGCTGGAACTTGGGCTTGATGGACTCAGCCCGCATCTTTTGGACCTCGTTGGCGAAAACCTCGGCGGCGGGAGCAGTGCTGTCGATACAGTTGGCCTTGATGGAGATGAGGACACCACCGCCAACCTTGAGGAACCATTGAGCGTTGATAGCGACAATACGGGCCTGGTCGGGCTGGGCAACATCGGCAAAGATGACGTCGACCATGGGGAC
The DNA here is from genome assembly GCA_024115155.1 of Thelonectria blattea. Taxonomy (NCBI): domain Eukaryota; kingdom Fungi; phylum Ascomycota; class Sordariomycetes; order Hypocreales; family Nectriaceae; genus Thelonectria; species Thelonectria blattea. The sequence goes on from JAMQMW010002607.1 coordinate 40,820, forward strand.
GATCATGCGGTAGCGGGCAGGCTGGCGGGCGTCCTCGACAATGGGGACAACGTTGGGTCGCTTGGAAGCCATGGTGATGAGATCACGGCCAGATCGGGAGGAGAACTCGACGGCGTAGACGTAGCCGGTAGGGCCAACAACGTCGGCGACGTGAGAGACGGAAGTACCAGAGGCACCACCGAGGTAGAGAACGCGAGAGCCAGGCTTGATGTAGATCTCGTCGGCACCACCGGCGATGGCAGCGCAGAGCTTGCTTCGGAAGGGGTTCCACATGCGGTACTCGATCTTGGTGGTGCTGGTGGTGCCGTCCTCGTTCTGAACGGTTTCGTCGACCGAGATGCGCTTCTCGCCGTAGACGGACTCGCCAGGGGCGATGTTGCGGGTCGCGAGACCGTCCTCCTTGCCGCCACGGACAACGAAGACACCGGGGTGACGGTGAGGCTCCTAGGAGAGGGGGAGGAAAAGTCAGCGCGCAAACTTTGCCGACATGACACGACAGTCGAAACTTACAACAATGACCTTGGCACCGCCTCGCTGGCCAGCGCCAGCACCTCCACGGCCGCCACGAGGGCCTCCGCGACCGCCACCGCGAGCACCTCCACGGGGACCACCACGGCCGCCACCTGTTGGCGACAAGTCAGTCTCAATTCACATCTCAACGTCGAAGAGTGCGACAAGTCGTACCTCGGCCACCGCCTCGACCACCGCCGAAGCCACCACGACCACCTCGATCACCGAAACCACCGCGGCCTCCACGAGAACCGCCTCGACCGCCGCGACCACCACCTCGGGGAGTGAAAGGCGCCATTGATATCGGATGGGATTTCCTTGTCGGAATTGGGGGGGAATTGAGCAGATTATGTGCGACAAGAAGTCTTGGTGGCAAGTGAAGACAACGAAGGCAAGATAGTTGAGAAACGCTTGGGTAGTCCTTGGGGATCAAGTCCAACCTTGTCGTGTGTAGCCTTGCCAAAGATTCGCTGGGCCTCTGCAAACTTTGGAAGAAATTTTTGAAGCTCAAGAAGCTCAGACCCACATTTGGCGCTGGGGGTTTCTCCGATTCCGAAGCCACCTTGAGAAAAAGGCCCACACATGAAGAGAGTGGGATGTGTCACGTGATGGAAGCCATTGGATGGGTCAGGTGACTAGACCTCGAGAGTGCACATGGGAGATATCTTCTCGCACGCAATACAATTGAAATAAAAACATTTCAACGTCTTCAAAGGTGATTAATTGAAGGCCTTTGGTTCTTCTGACTCCTTTTTCAAAATTTTGTCTATTTTATTCGAATTTCTACGCCCGACTTTATCATCCTCTGCGCCAAGGGCAGCCAAACCCTAAGACGTCTCCCCAAACCCAGTAAGCGAGCTAGGCTTGTGGCCCCAAACTGTTAGGGCAAAAGTTCAGAATTTCTCAACTTCAGCCCAGCCGAACGAACCCACGTCGTCGCCGAAACCATCACCACACCCAACGCCGCCGAGATGGTGAGTCCATGGCCTCCCCTCCCCCTCCTTGCACATCGACGACCACGCAGACGGAAAGATCGAGAAGAGGAGGACGACGGGTGGACGTGAGAATATTGAAAGTTCAATTCAATGTTCCCGCTGTCGACCCGCGCAACCTTAGCTCTTTTTTTCCCGGTTTGTGTGCATCGCGAAATATTATTCCACGAACGCACACATCTCCCTCCCGCCGAAAGGACATGCCCGACTGACATTCTCCCGCCTTCGAAAAATGTATAGGTCCGATACGCTGCCCAGGAGATCCTCCCCGAGAAGTCGGCCCGCGCCCGCGGCGCCTACCTCCGAGTTTCCTTCAAGAACACCCGCGAGACCGCCCAGGCCATCAACGGCTGGAAGCTTCAGCGCGCCGTCAAGTTCCTCGAGAATGTGAAGGAGCACGTCGAGGCCGTCCCCATGCGACGATATGCCGGCAGCACCGGCCGAACCGCCCAAGGTACGACACGCGAAGAATAGCCCTTGCAGCAAAATGGAATTGTCTCGTGGAGGGGAGATTTGGCTGTTCGATTTGGTTCAGCAGGGGATATCTTGTTGCAATTGGACATTTGAATGCTGATGGGAAACGTTTCAAACAGGCAAGCAGTTCGGTGTCACCAAGGCCCGCTGGCCCATCAAGTCCGCCGAGTTCCTCCTCGGCCTCCTCAAGAACGCTGAGGCCAACGCCGAGGCCAAGGGTCTCGACACTGGTGCTCTGGTCGTCAAGCACATCCAGGTCAACCAGGCCCCCAAGCAGCGACGGAGGACGTACCGTGCCCACGGTCGTGTACGTGCCCCCCTCTCCCAACTCACCCCCCGCCACCGCTGACAATGACGTCTCCCAGATCAACCCCTACATGTCCAACCCCTGCCACATCGAGCTCATCCTCACCGAGGACCAGGAGGTCGTCCAGAAGTCCGACGCCGTCGCCGGCCGTGACAGCCATTTGAGCTCCCGCCAACGCGGTGCCCGCCTCCGCAAGGCCCTTACCGAGGCGTAAAGGGAAAAAGCGAGTGGGGGGACTGAACTGAAACTGTGTTTGGTTTTTTCTCGGGGCGGTTCGTGGCTTTTCATCATCCGGTGTATGGCAGGCTACGGTGAAGCAAGGCATTACAGGGAAACGCATGCAAAATTCGCAAGGTTTCTTGACGAAATTAAAAATCAACTAAGTCCTCTTTTCAAAAACAAAAATGGGAGTGTTGTGAGGTGCTTCACCGTGTCGTCGTGACTTTGCTTGATAAGCACTCGTTGGCCAATGGTTCAAGGGACTGGGGAGGAGTAAAAAAGTCTTCATCGGCGTGGTTAGATTCGAGTCCTCATGTCTACTAAGGTACTGAGTGCTTGGACCTGAACCTCACATGTTTGCGTGAGGGGCGTACAGGGGGGTTAGTTATGACATCGAATTTTGCTAGCATGACGAAATGATGGAAACACAGGATCGACAAGCAGTTGCAGTGTAGTGTATGTGTTGTGTGTCTCAAGCATACTATGTGCAGCTCGCTCGGACATCCAAGATCTTTATTCATCCATGTCATCATGTCCGGTCGCGCTCTCACGATATGACTGCCGCTGCGTTCCTTTCATACATTCAAAGCAGGAGCGCTCTATCCCGAGCGCAAAAGAGAAAAGCGTCCCAAAGTGCCTGTCAACCATACGTTGCCCAAAGTCCCTGCCCAGATGCCCGTCGGAGGCGATTCGTCCTGTTTCCCTATTTACTTGGATTCCTCCGAAAGTTTCCATGACCTATTTTTTTGTACTTCTCCTCGCGGACAAGAGGAGTGAAAGAAGAAGACCCCGCCCATCATAATATAATAAAATGAAAGAAAAAAGGGGGGGAGAAGTGCTTGCAATATCGAGCGACAAAAATGTGCTTTACACATGCAAGGTGACGCTGCCGCCCCCGCCACCAAACATAATCAGGTCTTGTTGAGGATCGGTGACGGTAAAGGACATGGACCCTGGCGGGGGAAAGTTTGGCGCGTTGTTTTGAGCGTTGTCTACGTCGTCATGAGAATCGAAGTCAAGGTCGTCCATGTGGTCGTCGTCGTCGTCGTTGGCGCCAAGGTGAGCGAGCAGCGCCATGGCCTGTTCAGTGTCTCTATCGACTGGTATCAGCGGCTCAACCATGACTGGCTCTCTCGATGGCGCCGCGCCGTTGCGGTCGATGGTACCGGAAAACCGGCCTCGGCCAGGACCATCGACACCATCTGCCATTGCGTCAATGGTAGTCTTCTGGTCGTAGACTGTGGCCCAGCCGATGTCCATGCCAAAGGCATTGACAAGCTGGAACAGCTCCTCGCCGCAAAGATACTGAGTGATGCGGCCGAGCATCTTATCTCGGCACCGCTGCATCAGAATCGAGAGGTCGTGGGTGTGCGGGTTGCCGTTTCCGGTCAAACCCTGGGCTCCGCCGGGAAGGATGCTCCTAGTATCCAGGTAGTCGGCGTCCACGGACACATATCCGCAGGACTTGAATGTCAGGGACTTGAGTTTGTACTTCTTCTCGTCTTCGTCGAGTTTGTGAGTTTGAGGGACAAACTTGCTCAACGCAGGAATGCCCGACTCAGGTTGAAGATCGTCGGCGCTTTCGTCGGATTCATTGTTACTGACCGGCTCATCGACCAAGATGTTACGGACTTTGACGCTTGGAGAGAAGTGTTCGATAAGGCCGGCCCAAGTCATCCACCGCGGTTGGCGAAGCATCTCCTGATTAGGGCGAGATCCGGCGCCTTGTGTGAGCAGTTGAAGAGGAGCGTGGCCAGCGGGCAGCTGCTGAGCAAGATTCTGGAGCGTTTGAGCTGCCGTAGCCGGGTCGGTTGGAACCAAGTGAGTGGCCTGATAGCCGTTCACGGCCCCGGTGCCAGGTGGCTGCAAGATGACCTGGAACTGCTGTCCGTTGTTCCCTCCTCCTTGGGGGTGAGGCACCTGAGTAATTTGGATGAGATTCAACAGATTCGTGGCATGGTTGGTATTGTGTCCCCCGTGGTGCTGCTGAAGGGCTACCTGGGGGCTGGTTGTTGGGGGGCCAGACAAGGATACCGTCTCCAGGTCAAGCTTCTCCAGCGAGCCAAGCGACAAGGTCCGGAAGCATTGCAGGAAGACATGCGGGGAAAACCAGCAGTTCTTGAGCGAGAGACTCTTCACATGAGGAAGTCGGAGAAACTGGTCGGCTTTGGTTCGAGGGCTGTCCGGCATAGCCATGAGCTGAGGAACGCTGACAAAGGGGGCCGGCAGAATGTAATGATTTCGTTGAAAGGTTCCAGGAGCAAACTCGCCGCCGCATATCCACTCAAAATGAAGACTCTCGATGTTCTTTTGGCGGCCGATATAATCGTTCAGGAGGGTGAAGACTTTGCCGACCGCCTCAACTGGGGACACGGGCACATCGTCGATGCAACCGAGAGCAGGCTTGTGTATGCGCCTCCAGTCTGCGATGACACCAAGCGTGACGTGGGTGATGGAGGGAAGGCTCTGCCACAGCTCGTATCTGTTGAGGATGTAGACGTGGCTGCTGGGGATCTTGGCAATGGTCAGAGTCGTGAGATTCGTGAAACAGCCTGCCCAGGCATTGTCGATCAAGCCAATGACATAGGACTGGATCATGGCTCGATGGGCCCACTCCAACTCCAGCAGCATCTCTTTTTGAGCCCTCGTGAGGCTGGACGGGATCAGGGGGTAGCTCGCAGCCTCACTGAAGGGCTCGAGATCAGCAAAAGCCACCGTGTGTAGAGCTCGCCGCGGATCATAATCATTCAACACCAACCTTCTCTCATCGAGATCGATTACCCCGAGAGATGTCTGTTCCGTTCTCAGCATAAGCTGGATGGCCTCGTTCTTTTCTTCTTCCGTCGTGTAACCGGCATCTTCAACCATCTTTCGGAGCACAGTGTGCTTAAAACTCAACGGATTCTCGAAAATTGGTGATGGCCTGGATTCTTGCAAGTTCTTGATCTCGGCCATAGAAGAAGAGACGTTCCGCTTGTGCGACTCCTCAGCGACCGTGACGGGGCTTCGACTCGATGCTCCGAAAACCGGGTGCTGAATCGTCGTGTTACGCGCAATGTGATCGGGGCCAGCCAGAAAACCCAACCCGGCATCGCAGCACAACCCCACGTTCCTGACCTTGCTCAGGCACTTGAGCGCGTCCTTCATAGCCTCGGTCTCGTCGGCGGTTTGTTCCAGGCCCTCGAGATCGGTATATCGGTGATATTCGCTATGAGGCCAGCGGTAAATGCCCCAGAAGGATGGGACGGCTGCCTGGGTGGGTTTGATGGGAGGATATGCCAGAACATCTTCGTCCAACTCGAGCGAGAGAGCAAAGTTCAGGATGTAGCAGCCAAAGGATTCGAAGATGCGCATGCCGTTGGAAAAGAGGGCCGAGGAGGTACGTGTCAGAGAGCCATTATCATCACGAGCCAAATTGCTATAAAGCTCGGTCTTAAACGGAACAACGACGTTGCGAAAATAGCGGGCCGACACCTTCATCTCGAACTCTTTGCAAACGAGGCGCAAGAACTGCACTTCGGATCGGGTCAGGTACGCGGTGATGAGCTCGAATATCTCAACGGGCAGGGTGTCGGCGGGCCATTGCAATGCGAAAGCGATAGCCTCTCGTTCGAGGCTTCCATCGGACTGTTTGGACGACGGAGAGAAGGACGAGGAATACGCGGGGATTCGTTCGGAGGTTTGGGTCAGATTAAGCTCGCGGAGGCCATTGCGGGGTAGGAAACGTCGTCCCCTCGGTCTCGGAAGGAAACTCATGGTTTTCTTATTGGCGGGAGGGCAGGCGATGGTTGAAATTGCTTAGAACGAGTCTTTGTCGGACGGATGGAGTTGGACGTGTCTCGTGGTTATCACAAAAAGCGAAGGGCTCTGTGCCTCGTGCAGAAGCGGGACGGGTGAGCAATTGTCGGATGCGTGTAATTGAAGAGGACTCGGTACCGCTAGGCGTTGCCGGATTCACGAGGTGAAAATGCCGGAATCGGCTGCACAGGTGTTTCGTCCAGACTTGAAGATGCGAGAAGGATAACTTAGAGTGAGGTCACAAGCCGACGCGGGAGCTGGATGACCAGACGGCTTGGGCGGTAGGCGAAGCGCGGGCTAGATCGGGTTGATGCGGGCGAGTGGCAAAAGTCTGGAGAGACGGGTCGGGATCTAGCCTCTGCAGGACTCGGTCAAGTTGGGCGTACAGATTACAAACGAGTGCCTCGTGCGAATCGGTTTGGTAAAGGTCGGATGGCGATGATTCAACGCGGGGCAGGCCCATCCCCAGTGCAGGCTTTGGGGCCTGTTCGAGGGCGACGTGAAGAGAGCAAGGCGGTCGAGTTGGCAGTTGCCTGACGGTGATGGGTTGTGATAGTTTGTGATGGTAAGAGGGACGGTTTGATGGAGGGTGGAAGGAGTGGTGGAGTTGTCGTTGATATGATGCAAGGACAACGGGAGGGAAAAAAAGAGAAAAGGAATGGAGATGGGGGACGATGGGAAAAGGGGAGACGAGATTGGAAGAAAACGAGGCGACGAGATGGGACCCCCGGAGACGGATGTGATTCCTAGTCACTGGATCAGCAGGAAAGAACGGAGCGAGTTGGTTTCCCCGGGAGGGATTTGCACTGGACTGTTTGGTTTGCCTGTTGTTGTTGCCTGCGGGATTCTTCAGCACAATTCCTACAGCACAGATGCAACACCAGCGTCTCGGCAATAATAACACTGAGCATCGGAGCGATAAAAAACCATCGGCCATCTATGCCGAGAGCCAATACGAGTCAACAAGGATGGGTTGATTTGCGGCGGGGGACTGTTTGCGGTAACCTGACAGTGGGCGAAGCCATGGTTCACCTGTTTTGTCAGCGGTACCCCCATATTCCAGTACCTGGCTTTACAGTGGCGAGCCCGCCTATTTTGCGGTTCCGTTCCGTAGTGCGGGCCAGCGATGCAAGGCTTGCGAGATGGAAAGCAGATTCGTCACAGTCAGGGCTTTTGTCGAGATAGTGGCATGACCCTGGCAGCAACAATAGACAATGACTTTTAGGTACCTTGTTGGGCATCTCGGGACTGCATCGCCATGGATAATAAGGATGACCCCATGCTGATCCGAAAAGGGTTTAGTTTTGGGGGATGCTCAAGAGCGTCCGTGTCGAGATTGACTCCATTCCGACTGCGAATTCTCCCAACACCAATCAACGAAGAGCTGTGCGAGCCACTTCCGACTCAACCGACTGCACATGTCAAAAGATTGACGCCCAAACTCGCCCGCCATGCCTCGTGGGAATCCATCCGACAACACCGTGCCCTACCCCACACAGAGCCGTCTCTGCTGCATCCTGCAACCACTTTTCTTCTCCCTCCCACCACCGCCTCGTCCTCCTTCCACCACGCAGGCATTATTTCCCCATCATGTCTTCTCCATCGCCTATTGATCTTGTTCCATCATGAGATTCGTCTATAGCTCTAGCGACCGCCACGACTAAATCTTCAATGGCACCATCGCTAGGTCTGGTATCGCTAGGCACAGCACCAGCGATCCAATTCACCACTGTTAAGAAGCTCTTTGAAGACATTAACCACACTCTTGGAGATATTCTCACTGTCTATGGTAAGTCAGCGTGTATATATATTGTTCTTTTTCTAATCCTTCTCTAGGCGTATCGGCTCAGCAATTTATCGAGATTGAGAAGGCGCGAGAACAACAGGGAAGAAAGTTTCGGTTTCGCCGTTTTTATGCTGCTACACGAATCCTCATTATTACTATCCCAACCAAATTACACGAAAAACTCCATGGTTGGATTTGGCTTACGACCTATTCGTATATTGTTCTCATGGGGCTAAAAAGATCTTGGGCTTTTATGGGTTCCACAACATTCCGAAGTCAACACCAGCACCCTAGTGGGGATAGTGGTGAAGGCGACTCAACAGGAGGTCCATTTCCAGCACGTGGTTATTATAGCTCTTGGCCAACCTTGGTTATTGAAGCGGGAAACTCACAATCCTTAGAAGGATTACGCAGAGATATGAGATGGTGGTTTGCAGCATCAGACCACCAAGTCAAGATTGTTCTCTTGGCCAAGTTCGAGCACCGCGATAATAGCATTATTATCGAGAAATATGTCGAGGGCCCAGCCCGGACCCGATCAGGTGCTACCACCACACGGGCAATAGCCCAGCTAGAGCCTTCTTGCCGCCAGGTTATTAACATCACTCAGAATCCCGGCAATCCTCCGTCATATAATGTCACTAGAGGGGCATTACGACTTGAGTTTGACCTTTTGTTCTTGCGTCAACCAGGTCAGGGAGAAGGTGATATTATTATTAGCATTCTAGAGCTTCAAGAGTATGCAGAGGAAGTCTGGTTGATACTTTAGGTAGGAGGAATCGCAATCGATGAGGCTTTGCACCAGGACCCAAATTTAGCACCGGCTGCAGGCTGCCAACTCCACCTCTTGTCACATCCACTCGCCGAGTCTCTTGCACGACTCGACGAGAGCTGCTCCATGTTCGTTCGGATAACGCTCGCGAATAGGCACCATCAGTCTCGATGCATCTTCGGTACCGCATCAATGCAGTCACCCCCAACTTGCGCCCTTCCAACCTGGTCACTCCGTGCTCTGCGGCCCTCGCAAGCTTCCTGGCCGTCTTCGCCTCCCACCTGGGGTATCCAGGTCCCCCCAAAGGCCCAAGCCCTTCCACCCCCTGCGGCGCTGTGGGGGAGGCACCCTCATGTCCGCCGTCCCATGGGGAAATCTCAGGCCGGACAAGATCCGCACCCTGTGAGCATTGGGTGATGTGAGGTGACGTGAGGCGACTTTGGGGTTTCCAGAACCGGGCAAATCCGGGTATTGCTTCTGGATGGCACCATGCGTCCAAGCTCGCACGAGGATCCAAGGCTTTGTGCAACTCGTACGCTCGTGAGCAATCAACTGGAGACGGATCTTTCCTCACACGTGTTGGCTCGAGGAAGCCTCGTATAACGGTTATAACGGTTCTGGTATATCCTAGACCAAAGAAGATGCGCACTGGAAGAAAAGAAAGCTACCGCACAAGACGCCATTACAATACATGAGCTCGCTGCGAGGTATGTCATATGACCATTAGAACGCCGGCCCCAAAAGACGATTCCCCTCCCATTCACAGACCACCAGGACTCGTTGAGAAGAGGAATGGCTGATATCGCAACCATCTTCTTTTCAACCCCCCTGGACTTATTCGCTGTTGTCTGCATAGAACCAGTATCTGGCCAACACGTCAGCTTCCAATTCGAATTTCTATCCTCGGCAAGAAGAAGGACTTACACTGCGGCGTACTGGACTTGAAACGTCTGCGACAAACCGGAGCAGGTAGCCGGGGCGCTGCCTCCGGCCGTGGTTACCCGGTACACCTCCTTGATGCCGTCGGTAGCACCATCCAGGGTCGTCAGCTGCAGCCAGGGCACGGCGGCGTCGCCGTTCTGGCCCACGGCGGCATCCGAAGGGGCCACGGACGAGGTGTTCTTGGCGCAGGGAGCCTCGCCCAGGCTCTCGCTCTGGGTGTTGAGGTCGAAGAAGGGCGTCGTGGCGTTGGTGAAGTAGTGCACGCCAGATTCCTTGAGGGAGGCCGGGCTCAGGCCGGAAGACAGGGAGATGTTGAGATGCACGGCCATGGCGGGGACGCGCTCGAGGATGTCGGGGTACAGGGCGGCCAAGCAGCTGGCATTATACAAGTGGGCTACGGCACCGGCAGCGGCCGGTACCGACGAGGAGTCGCTCGTCTCGCAGGTGTAGTTCTGGGTGCCACGGCCGACGGCGACGTGATGCAGCTTCAATCCCGAGGCCGGTTCAGGGAGTGGCGTGGGAGCTTAACCGGGCATGTCAGAACTCAATTGGGGTCGTCAGGGCAGATCTGGGAAGAGCTTACCAATGGGCATCTTGGCCTTGGACAGATCGCACATGGCCGCTTGGTCTCCATGGCTAGCGGCCTCGGTCTTGGAGGCGAGGAGGTTGAAGTAATCCGACAGCGCACCTAGCGAGTTGGCGGCGGACCGGGTGTCTTTGGTGTTTACCCGGGGTTGGAAGGGAGCGGCTGTGACGGCCACGGCCAGGAAGGTAACCAAGGCTGTTGACAACTGCATATTGGCTTTTGGTTTTGTTGTTGGAGTGTGTTGAGGTGGAGGTGGGTGTCAATGTCAACCGAAACGTTCCAGACGATGCTCGATATCGAAGTGCTCAAGATGGTAACAGCAACGGCGAAGAACAGAAACAAAAGACAGAGCCAGAGAAGATAGACAGAGAGCACAAAGGGAAGTAGGAAATAAGGAAATAAGAAAAAAAGAGGAAAAAGGAAAAAAGGAAAATAGACAACGGAAACGTCTTCGATGAGTATCACAGCAGATGCAAAGGAAATAGGAAGAATCGAGATACTTTCGAAGGACGGCGGTCTATTATACGGGAGTACCAAAAGGCGCAGTTCCTCAGTTTCCCAGTTCGCAGTTCCACCCGTTGATCCCAAGTTTAGCAAAAATGGATATCTGGATAATACTAGTGGTCTAAATCGGGCTCATCATCCACGACGAGATTGTGAGGGAAGGGCATTTCGTTCGGGCGGCAAGACGCATCCCGAACCATGTCTCGTCGAGTTCTTTCGATTGGACGGAACGAAATCGCGGGACCAAGACGAGCAGCCGCCCGTTTCGTCCCACCATGGGCTAGAGTTGCACCCGACGGCTAGACTACGTACGTACTATCATCTGGACTGTGCGCAGAGAGTCCTCACAGCTCAGAGACAGAAAGAGAGAGAGAGGGACAAAAAAAGGTTGCACTGATGAACACATGCCGAAGGTCCGGGTTGCGGCGCGTGGAGAATAGGTGCTCGGCCAAGGACTCACGAGATCCAATCGATGGGCGACGAGCCGCCCAACACGACGGGACCCTTGGCGGGTTCTAACTTCTAAGCGCCCGTGGACTTTTGGAACGAAACGTTTCCGGGTGGGCCAGATGGATGAATTGACCGAGGTTTGCATGAGGGAAGTGCATGCATGCATGCATTTTTGAGAGAGGGCGTTTGTCTGCTGAACAAGCGTCGTATTTGCGGTAGATTAATTTGTTTGGAAGGTGGTATCTATATTCGTAATTGTGCGTTTCATCGACGGCGGGAAACAGATGGATGGCGCCGTCTTGATGCAGAGCTAGAACACGCTCGACGGGACACACCGAAACAAATCACGAAGCAAAGAACCTCCTCAGAAGCGAGATACGAAAATGTTTGCCCATGTTGGCCTAGGTACCTAATCACTCCGTACAGTTCATCCCATCTGCTCACCGGTCGAATCTCATCTCATCTCAACAAACCAAAAGGGTCTCTCCGATCTCGTCCTCTTCCCAGATCCAAAAAAACCAAGCAGCAGCAGAGAGACTTCTCGAACCAACCAAATCGGCACTCAGAAGCCGAAAGTGCGCTTCGTTCGACCGCTGGCATTCGTACTCGACGCTTCTCATTGGAGGGCCATCCGGGGATCGCTTGCTGCGACCAGCGGCTACAGCCAGCCAGCAAATGAATACCGTGGAGCCGTGCGGCCCGGTTTGGCGACCTTCAAGGGACAAAAAGATGGATCATGGAAGGAAACGCCAGGGGACGAAGAGGTGACAGCGATAACAACGGAGAAATTGCTTCCGTTTCCAATGCTCCCTCGACGTGGACAAGAAAAGAAGCGTTCCGATTTTATCCAACAAGAAGAAGAAGAAACAACTCGTGCTCCGTAAATATTACCTGCACCCGCCCAACCGCAAATCTAGTTGTTACACACCAATGCCGGATACTCCTACACGGGAACACACCAGAAAGAGTCACCCCTTGCTTCGTCCCAATGCCAATTCCCACCTCCAGTCCTACTGTGCCTACTTCCCAGGTACCTGCGGCGCTTCCTCCATGGGACTGCCCGCCCCGACGAGCCTGCTACTCCCACCGCCTCCCGCCGCCGCCGCAGCCGTCACCCTGAACCCTTGCTCAAAGTCGGCCGTGCCCAGCCAGTACATGCTCACAAACACCAACAGGTGCAGGGCCACGCAGTAGAGGGCGAAGAGGTTGCGGCTGGTTCGCGACGCCAGCACCATGCGCGTCAGCGAGTACACGACGCGCTCCGGCAGGCTCATGCGTCGGTACGCCCTCGCCGACTCGCGCCCGCGAAACGCCGCAAACGGCGAAATGTTGGACTCGTAGGCCGCCCGGTATCGATCCAGCGCGATGCCGGGGTTCCCCGTCTCGCCAATCGACACCGTCGACGGGTTGGGGCTCTGCCCGTACGCCGATGACGACGCCGCCGCCCCTCCGCGGTTGTACGTTGAAATGTACCGCGTCTTCTCGTACAGGTTGAGGTTGTCCTTTTGGAGCGCCGCCACCTCCTGTCGAAGCTGCGTCGTCGTCTTGTGCGCGTCCGACAGCTCCTGTTCCAGCTCGGCGTTCTTCTTCTTGAACCGGTCTCGCTGCGCCGTCACCATGGGCAGGATGCCAGAGCCGCCGCCGTACACGGGCTCGCGATCGCCCATGCCACGTGGATCCATTCCGCTGATGATGGACGACGTAGGCGAGACCCGTCCCCCCTTGCGCCCAGCGTTTCGTGTCATGTACGTTCCCGCCACAGATGCCCCGGACGGGAACGCGTTTGCACCCTCTTCTTGTAGCCTTTCCAGGTCGCCCTCCAGCTTCTCGTTGAGGTTTTGTGACCTCTCCAGGTCTGCATTCGTCCTCGAAAGCTCCTCCTGCAGATCTTCGAGTCGAGTTTGCAAGTCTCGGTGCGAGACGCGTAGGACCGTCAGCTCATCGCCGAGCTTCTTGTTTCGCGCAAGCAGTAGTTTCTCCAAAGCGTTGCCCGTGGCATCGCTCGCCTCGATGTGGTCCTTGACGTCGTCGTCATCCCCAGTCGAGAACTCGATGCTCTTGAGCACCTCCAGCTCTTGCTTCACGTCGTCGTAATCACTCCACTTCTGCACCTTGGCCTTTAGCCCGTCCCTCTCCTCCTTCAACGACGACACCTCTCTCTCCATAGATCGTAGTCGAGCATCGAGGCCTCGCTTGAGTCCCTCCTTCTCCACCCTGGCAGCGTCCAGCTTACGAATCATGGATTGATTCTCAGACCGCATGCGCATGTATCCAGGGTCATCCTCCAGAGACGTCTCAGGCTGGGACTGCAGAGAGGACTTGGCCTGGGCCAGCTCGAGTCTCATCTGTTCGTTGCGCGCCTCCACGTCGGCCAATCGTGAGCTTGTGCGCTCGAGATCTGAGTGAAGCATCTCGAGTTCGGCGCTTGACACACGGTTGCGCTGGTCCTGGTCATCGCCATTCTTGCCGAGTCGCTGGTTGACCTCGTAGCTCGCCCGCATCTCGTTCAGGAGGCGATCCTGGTTCTCCAACTTGTCTTCCAAAGTCTTCTCCTTGGCCTCCCAATTATCCTTCTTCTCCTCGAGGACTGCGGTCCATGATGACTCGACCTCCTTGACTCGGTTTTCCAAGCTTTCCTCCAGCTCCTTTCGGGCTGTTCGTTCAGATTGCAGCTTCGTCTCGGTCTCTTCCAGTTGGGACGACAGCTTGGATACGCTGTCCTGCAAATGCGTGTTCTCATCTGAAAGTTTGGGCAATGTGTCCTCGGACAGGAGCATGGAGTCGACCGAGGCCTCGAGCAACGGGTACGGATCTGGCGCATCGGAAAAGGATGTATAGGTTTGCAAAAAGGCCGAGTTGACAGACTTGGAGTGGTTCGTAAGGAGGTCGATAAAGGTTTGGTAGGCTGGTCAGGTCAGCATGACGACCATGTCATATGTCACGACGGGAATGGAGAGCTGCAACTGCACCTTTCAGAAGGCCCTTGATTTCCGTCAGCTTTGTCGCATCGTCATGCTTGCGGAATTCTTTCGTCTTTTGGGCAAGTTCTTTTCGCTGAACTGTAGAATCACGCTGGTATGCCACAATTTCCGACGCTGTGTTGTCGAGGGTGGACACGAGGCCGGTGAGGTCGATGTCTAGGGAGAGCCGTCAGGAAAGCGTGAGGATTTGTGTCATGGGCAATGGCATACTTCTCCAAGCCGATATGGCGTGCTGAAATTTGTTCTCTCCTTCAAAGGTCGGAGCGGGCGGACTGGGTTCCTCGGGCTTATTGGTCGTTGCCGACGCTATGGCGGCTTCGACAAGAGCGTCACTCATGATGTCGACTTCGGGTCTGGACGGCTCAGGGGTTGTATTGAATCATGCGACAGAGGGCATGTACCGGCGCAATGGTGCAGCGGCAAGCGGATTGCAAGAGGTGGTTCGTCGTAGGTCGTGATTCGTACTTGATTATCGTCGTGGATCTGGACGGTTCATGATGCTTGGACGGAGCTGCGAACGTGTTCCCTCGCGTCGCTGGCGTGGCCTCAGCCCCCCATTGGTTCAGGGAGCTGCCAGGCTGAAGACGCCAAGCCTGCGCCACAAGGGAGAACTCGACCCCGCCACAGCCTCGTGACGTGCAGCCACGAGCCCTCAACCACCAGCCACCTTTCAACTTTGCCCACCCTCCTCATCCGCACGTCTCCGTAGGCTCCCTTCGCATGTGGCTCCTCTGTTAGCTCCCTGTCAGCTCCCTGTCGGCTGCATGCTCCAGGCCGCTCCTCAGGTACGATTGCGTACAGGTACCCACCATAGCCAGCCGCAGCAGTTCCAGCTCGCCAACGACGACTCCCAATCTCCTCCCTCCGCAATCGCGACGCTCATGACGAGAGAGTCGCTCCGATGAGGTTCCCGCATTACTTGCCGCTATGACATCCGATGGCTCCCGCGACAGGCCTCCGTCTACCCGCGAGGATGGACCTTACCTTCTCAGGTCGCTGTTGGACGACGTGCCGCTCTCTGCCGATGGCACCCAGGACGACATCAAGATAAACTGCGTCGACTATTTGGGTGAGTTCTGCCACGAAAGACCATCGACCTGAAAATTCCTCGCGCTAAACTCTACCCTCAGATCACAATCTATACGTCGGCACTTCGGCCTCGGAACTACTTCACTTCGTCCAAATCCCCCCAGATCCCAACGATCCGTCCGGAACACCCGTATACATCCTCGCCTCGCGATTATGTCCCGCCTATTCCGATCCTTCTACCGCTCCCGCGACCTCTCGTCCCGGAGTCCAGCAGATTCTCTTGCTGCCCCGTGTGGGCAAAGCGTGCATTCTGTGTAACTGGACCGTGACCTTCTACTCCCTTCCCGAGCTGAGCCCGATATTTGGAACCACACAAGTCAAGAACTGCAACTGGATAGGTGGCGTTGATCTCAACGAACCCGTCTTGAGCAATGCCGGGGTCGAGAGCGGCGCCGGCGTGACTATCATGCTCTCCCTTAACAGGAGGATACAAGTTGTTCGCATTGGCGAAGATGCACGAGTTCTACGAGTGCGCAACCTACCCTTTTTGCCTTGATTCTATTGCTAACCCTCCGTAGAAAATCGACTTCTCGGGGAGTACTCTAACCGTTCGGCGAGATTCGATTGCGTGCGTTGCCGACTCCAAGTCATACGCACTGCTTGACGTCGACCGACAGCTCAAGATCCCCCTGATGAGCATATCGTCCGTCGAAGAGTCGCCTGACGAGGACTTGGGAAAGGCTCAAAGTCTCGTGACGGATACCAGTGGCATCACGCGAAGCTCGTCGTCGGCGGGCAATCGCCCTTCCGCCAGCTTGGCCCATGGTCGAAGCACAAGTCTCGGCGGTTCGATCTTGGGAACCATGCGCCGTGATCAGCGTGGGACTGAAGGCGATGATCGAGCCCGTCAGAGTCCTTCGCCGCCAGCACCATCCCCGAGCCCCAAGCCCCCAAGCGACGTTCGGTCTGCCAGCCCTCTCACCCTTGACAAGCCTCTACCAGCAGCTCCGTCACCAACTGGAACTCCGACTCAGTCCATGGCTCCGAGACCGAGACCTGGCTCGGTATTCCTCAAACCCTTCATCTCCTCTCCAACTCCAGACGAATTCCTGCTGGTCACTGGAACGAGCCCCCTAGAACCCGGCATTGGCATGTTTGTCAATCTCGATGGCGACCCAACTCGCCCAACGCTCGAATTCGACAGGTACCCGAAAGATGTTATTGTTGATGGCCCCCCCGGAGACATGTCATCGTCCCGGTCGGGTCTTCAAGAAGAGGAAGAGGGATACGTGCTGGCGTCAACGGCCAAGGACTTTGACGACGGCTTGCGCCACGGTCTCGAGATTCAACGCTTCGATGCAGGCTCTGATGCAAATCCTGAAAAGTTTTGGCTCGAAGCCCCAGCCCCTGCGGACTCGAGTGTCTATGGCATCCGGTCTCTGGCCGGCAGTGAAGAAACGAAGTTTGAGGAGATTGTGCAGAAATTGTGTCAGAGGAGATTCACGCCGTTCTCACCTACTACCGACCAATCTCACTCTTCGCTCAAAACCTCAGATTCGAGGACCGCATTATCGATAGAACGACTTGCAAAAGAGCAGGAGCTATTTGACCAAAACTTCGATTCCCAGGACGAAGAGTCACTGCCCGAAGGCTGGGAAGCAACTCGCAACATAGAAGGGGAAGACTTTGCCCGGAGGCTGGCGAAAGCAGACGCGAGATTGGCCGTCTGGACCGGAAATCGCATCTGGTGGGCAATCCGCAATCCATTGCTTATCCAACTGGACGCCACTCTTGCAATGGCATGCCCAAAGGGATACGAAAACCCAGTGTATATCGACAGGGAAGCCATCTTTGCCATGCTCAAATCCATTCGTGGGCGAGACGCCAGGACAGAACTGGAGTTTATGACTCTGGGATACATACGACAAAAAGCGGGAATTCTCCTCCTCGTCAACCTGCTTCAGTCATCGGAGGAGCAGCGGTTCTCGGACCCAGAGGTGAAAGCACTGGAAGAAGTTTTGGTCGACAGCGGCCTGGATCCGAGAGTGATACTCTCCATTGTTCCCGGTGTTCGAAACGAGATCATCGACAAAAGAAGGGGAATATGGATCTACGGAGGGGTGAGAGAGACAATAGAGCCGTATCTCCGTGGCGAAGAGTTCTCCAACACATCAAACGACTCAATCTCGACGCTGGAGCCCCGAATCATGCACTTCCTTCGGCGATTCCTTGGCTCATGGCGCAAGAAGAAGGGCTTTGGCAGCGTGGCTGACGAACAGGAGGTCTTCCGCACAGTTGATGCGGCTCTCTTGCTTGTTCTACTGGAGATGGATCAGCACTCTCCCAAGGGACTCGGCAAAGGAGGCACTGTCAGGTCGGAGCTCAACGATTTGGTCGACAAAGGGGTCGACTGCTTCGATCGGGCTGTCGATCTTCTCGAGTCATACCATCGACTGTTTGTCCTGAGCAGGCTCTACCAAAGCCGTAAGATGGCCGGCGAGGTGCTTGCAACGTGGAAGCGAATCGTCGAGGGCGAGCGAGATGACGGTCAGGAGCTGCGCGACGGAGAGCAGCGGGTTCGCGAGTACTTGACCAAGATCAGTAGCCAGGCTCTCGTGCAAGAGTACGGCGTCTGGTTGGCCAACCGCAACCCAAAGCTGGGCGTGCAGGTATTCGCCGAGGACAAAGGCCGGGCTCCCAAGTTCGAGCCGGCTCAGGTGGTTGACATGTTGCGGGAGGAAGCGCCAGATGCCGTCAAATATTACCTCGAGCATCTGGTCTTTGGCAAAGGGCATACCACATACGTCAACGACCTCATCGCCTACTACCTCGACGTTGTGGTGACGGATCTGGAGACATCGTCTGAGAGCCGCGACACCACCAGGGCAACATACGAGGCGTATCGGGCTCTCCAGGCCCCGAAGCCGACCTACCATCATTTCCTGCGAGACAACGCCCCCGACGACAACGACGTCTGGCACAGCCGTCTGCGTCTACTGCAACTCCTCGGCGGAAACAACGAGTACGACGCCACCGCCATCCGCGAGCGCATCGCCACTCTCTCCAGCGACCTCCTCGTCCCAGAGACCATCATCCTCGCCGGCCGGGCTCGCCAGCACGAAGACGCCCTGCGCCTCCTCATCCACAACCTCGGCGACTACGACACGGCCGTCGCGTACTGTCTCCGCGTCGGCTCCGGCACCTCCCCATCAGCCGAGGGCCCCGACCCGGACGAGCAGCGCCGCCTCTTCCACGTGGTCCTCCGCGAACTCCTCGCCCTCGACGACGTCAGCGACCGCGTCGAGCAGACGGGCGCGCTGCTCGAGCGCTTCGGCGGCTGGTTCGAGATTGACGACATCCTCGGCCTCATCCCCGACGACTGGTCCGTCGACATCGTCGCCGGCTTCCTCGTCGGTGCGCTCAAGAGGCTCGTCGGCGAGCGACACGAGAGCATGCTCACGAGCGCCCTCAGCGGCGCCCAGAACTTGCGCGTCAATTATGATCTCGTGGTCAAGGTGAAGGACAAGGGGCCCAGCATCGAGGCGCCCAATTGAGAGGTGATGGGGTTTTTGTTTTCAGGAGAAAGCGAAAAAAGGAGAAGGAGGAGTTGAGCGTGTGCGGGCTTGAAGTGCATTTTACGGCTATATCCGAGACGACGATTTAATGTTGTTTGCTATTGAATAACTACTACCTACCTCTATCTATTTGTCCAGTTCACCGAGTTCCCTTGATCCCCTCGATTCCACCACTGTGAAATAAACCTCCTAACTGCACTCACTCAGCCTCAGTCTACCAAACATGTCATCAAGCACACGAAGCATCGATATCAGAATCATTGAAGGGAGATATTGAACATTAGATTCATTAGTTGAGTTGGATATAAGGCTCCCTTCACCATAAAGACTAACTCAAGTTTGCTTCTCATCATCCATTATTGATTGTCATCAAGCCATTACCGGTGAGAACACACACCAAGCGGCAGAAAAGTAGCAAAAGTAACAAACAGGGGTATCGATGCGTCAAATCCCAAACAAAACCATCCAAATATTGGGAGCTCAGATCCCTCTCATCCATCCAATACCCAGCCGAGCCCAGAGTCGTTAAGTCCCATTCCCGTTCCCATAATAGTTTCCGTCCCATCCGAAAAATGCTGTTCATCTAGTACAGATTTGTGCGCCGTCCTTGCCATGCTTTTTTTGTTTTCAAATACTGAGTAAGTTTTGCTTGTGTCGTGGTAGAGTTGCGAAGTTTAGGGGGCAATGGCCTTGTTGTCCAGCATCATCTGCATCTCCTGCATCTCCTTGAGCTGCTCAGGAGTAGGATCATCCGAGATCCAAGGTCCCTTCTCGGCCGCAGTGGCCGAGTGGAAGCCCTCGGCTCGCTTCAAGGTCTGCACATCAAGGTCTGTAACGTACGACTTGCCGTCGGAGAGCTTGAGGCGGACTTCGTGGTCGGTGGACAGCATCATATCATCCTTGGCCAGGCGTCGAGCACCATCAAACACGGCCAGGACACGCTTCTTCATCGTCATCTGGCCCTTGTCAAAGCCCCAAGACGAAGGGTAGTCGCGTCGGTTCTTGCGACCGCGGCTCTTGCCAGTCAGTGTCACACCACCACGCGAGTGGGTGACACCTCGCGACTTCTGAACACCATTGGCGGGGTTGCCCTTCTTCTTGGTGATCGGGGAGTTGCTGGACTTGGACGAGTTGTCAACGTCATCCTCATCAGTGTCCACGTCCTCGTCGTCCTCCTCGGTCGCGGTAGTCTCCGTAGTGGTGGGGAGGTTGTTCTTCTCCAGCGTCATGTGAACGTCCTTGTCGTTCTCAACCTCGGCCAAGCGCTTAGCGTTGATGGCCTCGGCGGGGTCCTCTTGCTGAACAATGCGGAGGACACAGTCATCAAGATGCTCGTAGAAGTCCTGAGCGTTGGAGAAGGTCTGCGAGCAAGTGCTGCACTTGCCAGTGGCGTCGGGAGCATAAGTAGGGATCTTCTTGGGGCCATTGGCAGCCGACTTCTTGCGGCTGTTGGGGGGCGACTGCTCAACACCGTGGACGGCGGTCAAGTGGCGCTTGAAGACATCGGCGCGGTTGAACGACTTCTCAGCCGCGGAGCCAGATCCTGGGCAGAAGCCGCAGACCATGGTCCCCTTGTAGTGCGTCAGAGTGTGTCGGTTCTTGTCGTACTTGCGCGCGAAGCCCTTCGTGTGGTACTCGCAAGTCTGGATGGGGCACTTCTCGGGGCGCTCGTTTTGGTGCGTCAACATGTGAGCCTTGAGATCCTTGAAGACCTTGCCGCAGTCGGGCCAGGTGCATCGCTGCTTCTCCTTCTCGTCGCCGCTGTGGCTCTCACCGGGAGTAGGAGGGACGAAGCTGCCCATGCTGGGAGCGCGAGCAGGAGGTTCCATTGGGGGTCCATAGGGGCTGCTGGGGAACGCCTGGGGGAAGGGGCCGTTGTGAAGGAAGGGAGAGGAGCTGTTGGTGCGCATCAAGTTGGGCTGAGGAGATGACGAGGCCACTGATGGCGAGGTAGGGTAATGGTTTGGCTGGAAGTGGCCGTCATAAGGGGGAATTCCCATGGGAGGGCGAAGCGTCTCTGGATGGATGAGCGACGGGTCTGTCGCGAAGCCGAGGTCAGCAATCATTGTCGGTGAAGCAACGGGAGCGGGCGAAATGCGAGAAGGCGACCAAGGAGATGATTGAAGTGGGGCAACAAAGTGACCACTGCTCTGAGAGAAGAATGCAGCGTCGCGTTTGTTTGGAGAAAGGGTGAAAGAGTGCTGGCGCGTTGAAGGAGACGGCCAAACTATTGTCTCAGTGGGAGAAATAGCCGACGAACTAGTTCGTCGCTTAGGGGAGGGGGTGAGGGGCGCGATGTTGGCAGCAGACGCGCAGGAAGACGAAGAAACGGGAGGTGAAGAAAGTGAAAAGGGTTCATCTGCAGCAAGATCGTTTTGAGCAACGACATGCGCAGATGCACCAGGAAAAGAAGCATTACACGAAGCAGCAGAAGCAGCTACCGTGCAGGGATGGGGTTGTGTGAACGAATGGCGGGGAGGCCTCTGCTGCGCAGCGGAGCCATGAGGCGAAGCAACCATAGTGTCAAGACGAGTAGAGGAGGCATCCAACTCACCAACAAAGCCCTTTGCGGTACCGTAATCGAAGGCCAGCTCTTCCATGGTCGCGAGGGAGAGATCGGAGCTGACAATGAAATCATTGCCAACAATTCCGGGCTGCACTCCGAGGCCCTGAGGAGCCCACTCGGGCCCGGTACCCATTTGGCCGTGGTTGGACTGGGGAGATCCGATGGCAGAGGATGCCGCAGACGGGCCCGAGGCCGTCGACAGGCTAGACGAGGGTAGTCGCATTTCGCTCTCGTCGTACATAGAGGGAGAGCCGCCGCCGTTGAACATGTAACCGGGTGTAGTCTCGTTGTAGAGAGCCGACTCGAATCCGATCGGGGGGAACTGGTTGGGGTGTTGCGCAAAGTTGGCGAAGGTGTCGGCCGGAATGCTGATGCCCATGGCGCCCGACGTGTAAACGACGTGGTTGTATTCGTCTGAATCGCCATGTGGAGGAAACATGGTGAAGGGTGGTTGTTCCGTCAATGCCGCCACGATGGAGTCGCAAGTGAGACGGGAAGGATGCGGGACGGCAGGGGGAGGCCAGAGGCGGTGCCTGTCAAAACGTTGACAACGGGCTTGAAGCTGTTGCTCAGCCACGAAGAATTGCGATCACCTTTCGCAACTGTGAGAAGTTTCAAGGTCAGGGCCAAGTTCTCATACGGATTGATGAGGTGTAAGTGGGGAGAAGTGCGCACCTGCACCACTGCGCATTCCAGACAAGTAAAAACGCTTTGCTGCTGGGTCAATCGAACAAAGATGCGATTCTTGCTTAGGTCGAACAAGTTGTTGATGTTCGCAGAGGTGATGTTCGAGCCGGTGTATAATAACCACTCCAGAGAGCAGCTCGAGAGGAAAGACGAAGGTGTGATGGGGAGCGGCGCACAGAGAAATCTCTGAAGCCTCTTCGAATATCTTGCTAGTCACAAGATAGAACAAGCCAACGAAGGTGATGGTCAAGGCAAGAAGCCGACAAGACAGAGAAGACGAGAAGTTGTTGATCGAAACTTGTCCACGAGGCTCTCCTTCTGGGTGGTGGGAGAGCTGGGGAGGTTCAAAGTACATATAGTCAACACCTGCATCCGGGGCCCAGTCCTGTCGGATCGGTCTCTGCTCAGTCAAGATGGGCGCTCCAACCAGCCTAGAGCCACGAGAACCTAGGGCCCTACGGGATCAATAGGTTGTATCCCAGGTACTCCGTCCCTTGCCTGGGGACCCTCCTGGGAGATATGGGGACAAGGGGAGGGGAGGGGGGCATTGGAGCGTGGAGCGAGCCAGCCCAGCCTAGCCTAGCGAGACCCGAGGGGAGGCGTGTGCCAAAAGTGAAAGAGGGCGTGTGGAGTGTGATGGCGAGGAGAAAAAAAGGAACAAGCACCATGTTCCAGGATGTGGGTGTGGCGTATCCGTACCGTGCTCCGTAGTGTCTCTGGATGAAGGTCTTCCTCGTGGTGTGTGGGTGGTGGTGGTGGTTGATGGGTGATGGAAAGAGGAGGCAAAGGCCGGCCGGCCTAGACACGCCCGGCCTCAATCGGAAACCAAGGATCAGAGACACTTAAGCAGCAGGACCGAGAGACGAATGGGGATGATACCGTCCAGAGGCAGTCCAGACTCGGTACTGGACGAAGGAGGGCGGGATGGATGTGATGAGAGTTGTGTGTGTGTGTTGCTGCTTTTTTGGTGGTTGTGGTGGTGGTGGTGGTGGGGGGGG
>JAMQMW010002609.1:2497-31815 GCA_024115155.1 Thelonectria blattea
GTGACTTGGTTTGAGAGGAGAGATGTTGCTGGGTCACAGTGGTGGTTGTTGCTGTTGGTTGTGATTTGTGAAGTCATGTGCGTGGAACCTCAGATCTTGGCGGAATCAAGATGGATTCGAGACTTTGAGAGATTTGATTTCTCATCTACTCCAGTTTTTTTTTCTTTTCACAGACTGCCAGACTCAAGTTCTCCAGTTCTCCAGCAAACGAGTCCTGTCCTTGCTGCATTCGTGAGCCGATGAGTTTGCCTCGGTTCAGGGATGGAAAGAGATGTGGTGGTCCAGTCCGACTCTGACAAGGGAGAGAATAATGGTCCAGTCCAACTCTGACGAGGAAGAGCTGGCCCAGTCAGTCAGACAAGGAATCGACGTGGTCCAAAAGTCGACAAGGGCAAGCCTCGCCGGCCAAGACCCAAAAAAAGTCGCACCCGGTCCGTCTCGCGTCCCGGGCTCAGATTTTTCCTGTTCCCTTCTCTCTCTGAGACTCTGTGAAATATTACCCCGGATTTGCGGAAGCCAAAGGTTGAGTTAACCTCGGATAACGCGACTCTCCCAGCCCTTCGAAGTGGCCGAAAGTGGTTATATGAGCCGTACGGGGCCCCAGATTTCGCCTGGTTCAACAACTTTACGCCCGCTGTTTTGTCTCCTCGGACTCCTCTTGTCATACGAGTTTTCCCCGGGTGAATCCCCTCTTGGGTGCCCATCTCGCCCGGGACGTTGCGGGGTGAGATTGTATCTCGCAGAAGGACAGATGATTGGACCGTTGAAGTGGTTGTGAAAGCGGATCCGAAAAGATACGACTCGACTGGGAAGCGATAGGAAGCGAGAAGCGCGTATTGTGGCGGATCCGAAGAAACGGTTTTCTTGTCGTTTCCGACTTGCTTTTTTTTTTGCTTGTATCTTGTACATTTTCCCTCTTTTTTTTGCCTCCCTCGCTTCAAAGACTCGCTTCCGAAGATTGTCTTCTCTTCTCTCGCAAAACAGGCCACGACGGCGAGTCAGTGCGTGTTGCATTGGATCTGTGTGATTGCGGGGAGGAAAGGAATCCATGCACTTCTCTTTCTCTACAGTACGAACCATGCATTACATATCCGTATTACAGTATTGCTCTATCAGAAACAGCCACTTCTCACTTGTATACGAATAAGTTCAATTGCCGCCTCAGCACTCTCGGCCTCGTCTCGGTGAGACTTTACTCGTACCCCAACTGCCGACGACGATCCGTTCCCTTTGAGGGTAAGGTGTCGTTGAAGTTTGTACCTCCAGTATGTACATGACTAGGTACAGTACTTACCACCCAATGTACCCCGTGGAAACAGTACCGTAGCACCGATGGAACCCTCACCATCCTTGATCCCGTCCCCCCTGCCAAGTTTCTCCTCTTTGTTCAAAGCGACCAGGGACCTCCAAAGGCTCCTCACGCCGTTCCACTCCTTCTAGAGCGCGTCCTAGGCTAACTCGAAGCCTCCGACTTGCAGGCTCCCCATATTTACCTTCCGTGTAAGCTTAACATTACACTTTATTAGGAAGGTTAAATTTCGTTGCTCATCCTTGGTGTGTTGTTTGCGGAGGAGGATCGGCATCTGAGTTGCGTGGTCTCCTTTTTCGCTTCGGGGTGCAACCTCATGACTCTTGACTCTTGACAATGGTTTTCCATGCCGTGTTTGCCGTCTTTTGAGTCTTGGCTACGTCTTGTTTCGTTCTCTGTACGACAGATGATGGGGTAGAAAGTCAGAGACCAAGAGATTAAACCCAGCCCTGCAACTTCTGCAAACGCGTGTGTGCCTACGCAAACACTCCCTCGTCCTATCCACTTCCCACCGTTCCCTCTCCTCTCCTCGTGGCCTCATCCAGACCGTGATTCCCCGCACCGTCTTGACTCTTCTTCACATCCATCACCAATCACCCTTAATCCTTGAAAAAGACCCTCCCCAGCCGCCCCGGAGACGCACTTGCGGGGAGCGACCAGGACTCTTCACTTCCCTGCCTCTCTCCCTTGTCTAGACTCTCCCCCTCACAAAGTCTCAAGTCGAACCAGACCAGCGCCCGTTCCATCCCTTCCTTTCCCCAACTCGAACAAGGGTGTCCCGCTCCAATCCTTCCTCCCCCCCTCCCTCCGTCATGTGGGAGGGCATCACGGAGCGGAGACCGGGCGTTGGTTCAGGTTTCCGTGTCTGTGTCTTGACAGGTCTAGACTCGGAAAGTCAAGGATCCGCCATGAAGAAGAATAGACGGGGACATATGGTACCGTAGGCAAAGAGAGAGGCCTTTTTTTTTCGCAGAGGGGTTTCATTTTGGGGGGTTTTGCGTGCAAAAAGGGAACTGCGCGGTCGGATGCCAAAAGATGATGCCGGGGTGTGTGGTCGGCTGCAGACTGCAGACTGCAAGAGTAATATATAAGAGACGACTGCCTCCTCTGTTGTGCGTCTGGCTTTTTTGGAAAAGAAGTAAAAGGCTTCCTCGAGAGGATTACACGACATCTTGAGGCGTTACTGGCTGATTCGTTGCCTAATATCAAAAGGCTCTGCCGAGATAGCCATCTTCCTCAGCCAACTTCTGCTTCTGCTCCTCCTCACTTTTCACTACTACTCCAACCTTCACATCACATCTTCTCTCACTCAGCCAATATGGGCTCCCAAGAAGACTCCCCCGGCACCCCAGCCGACCCCCTCGCAAAGGGCATCATCCCCACGGCCAAGCAAGCCTGGTCCGACCTCTTCATCTGGAAGCAGCGCGTCGTCGTCACAAACGCCCACGGGGAGACCTCCTCCGAATGGCGCGACCCGGACCCCATCCAGAACCCCATCAGCCTCATGGCCCAGCTCTCGGCCAAGGACTGGGTCTTCTTCATCGTCGGCTTCTGCGCCTGGACCGCAGACGCCTTCGACTTCCACGCCCTGAGCATCCAGACGGTCAAGCTGGCAAAGTACTACGACACCACCAAGACGGCCATCACCACGGCCATCACCCTGACCTTGCTGCTGAGGTCCGTGGGCGCGGCCGTGTTTGGCCTCGCGGGTGATAAATGGGGGCGCAAGTGGCCTATGGTGTTTAATATGATCATCTTGGGCGTGCTGCAGATTGCGACTATTTATAGCAAGACGTTTGAGCAGTTCTTGGCCGTGAGGAGCCTGTTTGGGCTGTTTATGGGTGGTGTCTACGGTAATGCCATTGCCATGGCTCTCGAGCAGTGCCCGTAAGTGTCAACTGTTGAACGCCTCGTTGTTCCAAGCTAACCTCCTTTGAAGAGCAAACGCCCGTGGTCTCATGTCTGGTATCCTCCAGCAAGGCTACTCCTTCGGCTACGTCCTCGCCGCGTGCGCCAACCTAGGCGTAGGAGGCGGCACCAACACCTGGAAGACTGTCTTTTGGATCGCCGGTAAGTTCCTTCACTGAGTTCCCAACCCCCCTATCCATGAATCACACCCCCCTATTCACACTCACCCTTAACTAACACCTTCTAGCCGGAATCTCCATTGGCGTCGGCGTCGTCCGCATCTTCTTCCCCGAATCGCAACAATTCCTCGAAGCCCGCGCCAAGGGCAAATCCGCCGCCTCCCCCGGCGCCTTCTGGCGCGACTGCAAGAAGATGCTCGCCCAGGAGTGGAAGATGTGCGTCTACTGCGTCATCCTCATGACGTGGTTCAACTACTTCTCGCACACCTCCCAAGACTCCTACACCACCTTCATGCTCGAGCAAAAGGAGCTCGCCAACGCCGGCGCCTCCCGCGCCTCCATCATGATGAAGGTCGGCGCCTGCGTCGGAGGAACCATCATCGGCTACACTTCGCAGTTCATCGGCCGTCGTCGAGCCATCATCCTTTCCGCCCTCATGGCCGCCATCCTCATCCCCGCTTGGATCCTCCCCGAGGGAGAGCGATCGCTGAGTGCGTCGGGATTCTTCATGCAGTTCTTCGTCCAGGGCGCTTGGGGCGTTATTCCCATCCACCTCAACGAGTTGTCTCCCCCTGCTTTCCGCTCTTCCTTCCCGGGTGTCACATACCAGGTCGGAAACATGATCTCGTCGCCCTCGGCCCAGATCGTGAACGCAATCTCCGAAAAGACCTTTGTCACCCTCAAGAACGGCGACAAGGTCGAGGCCTACGGGCCCGTTATGGGCGTTGCCACGGCCATTATTGCCATGGGTATTGTGATTACCACCATGTTTGGCCCCGAGAAGCGCGGTCGTCACTTTGAGCACGCCGTCGCTGGTGTTCAGGACGAGGCTGTCTCCATCAAGAAGGATATCGAGACTGGCAGTGTTCAGGAGGTTGAGTTGGAGGAGCGCAAGTAGACGTGGCTCCAGCTGCATGGCGACTGACATGTCAAGTCATTGCAATGTCCTGCCATTTAGTTAAGAACCTAAGTGAAAACACTGTCTTACGTATGAGAATGAACTTCAATCATGAGTGACTATCTGCAAGACACCCTTCACTTAAAAAAGGCTGTCCCCAAGTTCATGGCCCTCAACTCAAAGTCTGGAACCACATGCTGTCTCCAAGTTCATGCACTTCACAAACAATGCCGAGAAACACAACTTGAATCCATCAATAATAGGCTACGTAATCTTTCGTCATGCAGAATCAGGCCGAGTGCCATTTTGTAACGTTACTTTTTCTGCTTCCATCGTCTCCAGCATCCCCCAAATCCACTGCGGCGGTTTCGACGAAGCTTGCTCGTGGGAATCGTGGGACTTCGCCAGCGTGCCGCCAATTCAGGTACACCAGGTGCTCGGTAGCCGGGTAGGGCTTCCTAGACCATGCGCGTGTGTAGCTGGCTGTTTTCGTCCTGCAGGTTTTTGATCTGCTTGGAAAACTCCTTGCCCACCCAGTCCCAATACGTAGACCACACGCCCGCCGCCCCAACGTGACTGGCCTGCGCTCCGGCGTTGCCCGTCAATGCCTTCATCTTTTCGCCCAGCAGGAGCGTCACCCGGAGGACGCCCTTGTTTGCTTCCTCCTGCTTCTCGATTTCTTGCTTGACCGCGTTGTCCTTGAGCTTGACCGAGAGCACCGAACGGTACGCTTCGGCAATGGGGTCGAGTCGACGGATCGTCTCGTCGGGGTCGATCACGATCAGTTTCGTCACCATGAGGTTGCAAAGCTGACGGATGTCGTTTTCGTCCTTGAGTCCCGCCACCACGCGATCGTAGAAGTCAATGTTACTGATTCGGCTGAACGCAACCTCCATCAGGGCGTACAGCGTCTCGTACGCGCTCTGTTCATTGTCAGCGGCCGTACTGGCCATGTAGGGGACTTCTTACCTTGCGGACTTCGAGCCCGTCATCCACAATGTGCTTGAATGGTCCCAGCTGAACTTCTCGGATCAACTCCTTCTTGATCACAGACTCCCGTAGGACGTAGGGCATCAACTCTCCGAGATGCGGGTGGATCAGATCGGGCTTGTTGCGTGCCGCTGCCGTCAGTGTCGTCATGGCCAGTCGTCGAATATCCATATCCGTGTCTTGAAGCACCACTAGCAGCATGTCGATGAGCACGTTCCGGAGCAGCGCATCAAACGTCTCGTCGCTTTCGGGTAGCGTATAACGGACAGCCTGCACAGCCATGCCTCGGACTCCAGCAGATTGGTCTTTGAGAAGTGTCTAATCTTGTAAGCAATAGTCGGGGAAGCAAAAGATCAACCTACCTGGAGACGCGGCATGAAGACGTTGGGATCCAGAATCACCAATCGCCCAGCGCATTCGGCACAAACCACCTTGTTGTCGGCATTGTCCGAGGCCTTGAGAAGTTCGTCCCAGATGGCTGGGGCATAGTCTCGCAGGCCCGCCGACTTGGTCGAGATCAACTGCAGAATCTCCTTGATTGACTGGATTAAGAGATACTGGATGTTGCCTCCCTTCTGCATCGCTTCGATGATGACGGGGAGGAATTCCGGCACATTGCCCGAGCCCGCTCTGCCCAGAGCTATCGAGGCAGACAGCGAGACTTTGTCGGGCTCGGCGTGGAACTGTTCTAGGAAGAGGCTTGGCTTCAAGGGAGACTGTGATCCGAGCCTCATTCCAGCTTCGCCCAGCACCGCAAGCGCGAGACTGACCCGCGCGTCATCACTAGTTTTTGCGCTGGTCTGGAGTTCCGAAACGAAGCTGTCGAGTTTGACGCCCACCGATTCTCCTCCGGCCACGAGAAGAGTTCCTATCACCTTGCCGACAACAGCAGGGTCGCCGGACACACTGACATCCTTGAGCAGACCCTGCATCAGTGTCTGACCTGCGCCGCTCTCTCCAATGTCGCTGACCAAGACTAACAGCTGTTCGAGAACAATGTTGGCGTAGTGAGACTTGAGGAGGTTACAAAAGGACGTGATCATATCGGGGGTGACCACTATGTCGGGACGTTCAGGGACAACTCGAGCGAGAATGAGCAAGGTTGGTCCAAGGAGATGCGTGTCGCTGTTGCTGATGACGGGCATCAATGCGGACACAATGCCCTCAATCGTCGACGCCTCGAGCAGACCCTTGGCGGCATTCGAAAGCACCAGATGCTTGAGAGCCATGATGCTGGACCCGCGCAGAGATCTGTTAGCCTTGCGCAGCTGAGCGGCAAGCTCCAGCGCAACATCCTGGATCCAAGTCTTGTCGAGCTGGCCAGGGCTCTTCGCGTACGCCGAAACATTGTCGACTGCGCGCACGGCAGCCAAGCGAGTAGTCTCGTTCTTCAACCGCTCTTGGAGGACAGAAAGGGCAGCCTGTCGCTTATCCGCAGGGATCATGTTGGCGCCCTCGGTACCAGAGGTTCGGGAGATGAGCACGCCAAGAGCGTGAATGGACCGCTGTCGGACCTCGGCGTCGGCATCATTGGCAGAGGCCCGGTCGATAATAACAGCATAAAGCTTGTTGAACTCGTCCTTGTATTTTCCTTCAGAGTTTCGAGACCTTGGCGGGGTGATGGTCTTGATGAGCTCCTCGCAAGTACGGATGGCTTCGCTAGAGATCTTGTAAAAGCGGTCGTGGACGGCCGAAGTGACTCCTGTAACAATCTTGCTCAAATATGGCTGCAGAATCTTGGACGAGTGTGTCTTGGTAATGTCGCTGATGAGCTTCAAGGCCTTTACCCGGAGCGTGCTCGGAGTAGCAGACGAGGGACCTCCGGCAGAGCCCAATGATGCCGAGACGGAGCTTGAGCCGGTAGACTTGACCGCCTCAATGATGGGACCGACGACTTCGTCGAGGTATTCGGCGAGACCGCCGTGCTGCACCGAGACAATGTCGTCGAGAAGGCTGATGACTGCTTGCTTGGCCGAGATGGTCTTACCCTTGAGCTGCTTTGTGATGGCCTTGACAATCGCCGGAGTCAGACGAGCAAGATCCGCTCTGGGACCAGTCGTAGGAATCTTGGAAAGGACGGGCGAAGCAGGGCCGACTCCCGACATGAATTGAGCGGCAGATCCGCTGCCTCCGCTGCTCTGACGCCTCCGCTTGCGGCTGATTGGCATTCGGTACTCTGACTCGGGCTCATAATCGTCGAGTGCCAGGTCCGGGGTGTCAAGACCCTCCCCGGTCTTGCGAACAAGCAGGGACAGGGCTGAGATGATTTCGAGCCGGACGTTTTCCTCCCTTTCGTCGATGCGCTTGACAAGGAGCGGCGCGGCCTTGTTGTATAGGACTCCGTTGTCAAGAAGATCGCCGCTGCCGCGTGTTGAAATCAAGGTATAGAGAGTCTTTGCGGCACATCTGCGGACCTTCCAGCTGGCGTCGTCGTCGTCATCTTCGAAGCCATCGTCGGCGTCAAACTCGTCGTCCTCGTCAGCGTCTTCCTCCTCCTCGTCCATGTCCATATCCTCATCGTCATCCATGGAGTAATTGGGGTCGTATTTAAGGAAACGAAGGGAGCAAGTAATGGCATCTTCCGTGAAGAATCGCATCTCCTGTGGGCAAGATGCGAGGAAAGCTTCAAGAGACACCAGGGCAGCCTCGCGAACCTCGTTGAAGTCCTGGCCAAGGTCATCGCCATCGCTCAGCCGCTCCAAATGGGCCTGAAGCTCTTCGTCGCTAAGGGCTTGGAGGATAAGAGGAGCCGCCTTGGCGAGGTGAGGACCAAATCGGGCCGGGATGGATCTTGCCATGCTTCCGAGGATTGAGATGTAGAGTCGTCGCGTAACGTTGTTCTTCTGCTGGGAGAGGTTTGTCGTGATTCGATTGACGACGTCCTCGAGGTGCTGTTCGTTCAGATAGACGGCCAGCATTGAAATGGCAACGACGGCACGCTTCTTCACAACAGAGGAGCCCTTTTCGCTTTCGAGCACTTGAATGACCACCTCCTGCATGGCTTCGACCTCGACCTGCTGGAGCATTGGTCCAAAGCATCGAACAACTTCAATCAAAACATCAATCGCCTCGGCATTCAGGTCGCGTTCGTTCTGTAGGAGGCCTTCGGGGACCGGCGGGAGTGTTATCCCCGAGTTCTTGGGAACCTGAGTCTTGGGACCAGGTCCA
Organism: Thelonectria blattea; assembly: GCA_024115155.1. Classification (NCBI taxonomy): domain Eukaryota; kingdom Fungi; phylum Ascomycota; class Sordariomycetes; order Hypocreales; family Nectriaceae; genus Thelonectria; species Thelonectria blattea. Next base: position 10,950 of record JAMQMW010002609.1, read on the forward strand.
ATCAGACGAGGAATGAGCACTCGGCTCACCGCTTGGTACGACTCGTTGATCTCTGAAGTGGCCGGAATGCCGGGGGTAGGACGGGGGAGGGCGATGATGACCGATCGGAGAGCCAGGGACGGGACGGCGTTATCAACGGAGTTCTTGAGCTTCAGCGAGGACAGTTTCTCGATCATGGGAGCGATGATGGTGGGGGGGACCTTGCCGACGAGGGGACCGAGGCTACAAAAGTCAGCAATGAACCGAGAGGAGGGGAGCAAGTGCGGACCATTTGATGGCCAGGTTCTGAACCTCGCCGTTCTGGTCATCGAGAGTCTTGATGATTGCATCGACGGTTCTAGCGGCACAGCTGTAATCATGATGAAGGAATTCGGGTTTTGCGCTGATCAGAAGCTGGAGCAAGTCGTTCAAGGCCATGAAGCGAAAGTCCGGGTCGGTATCGCCGAGCCTCTGGACGTGGCCCATGACGGCCTGCGGCGAGGCCTGGGAAGCGGTGCTCATGATGGGCGAGCGAGCGAGCTTCGCAATGGCGTGAAGGCGAGAAGGCGGGGGGATCAGAACATGTGTGGGGGAGACGAGCGGGATTATCGGGGGGATATAGAATGCGGATGGCTGAGAGTGACAATACGGGAGGAAATAATGTCGTTACCACGGGCGGCGGGAGGAGAAGATGGGGTGGGATGGAGATTCGTGATGTTTGGTGGTTTGGAGGGGTTGAGCTCTGGGTGTCAGGCAGCTGGAGGCGGGAGAAACTCGGAGCAGGTGCTACGATGGCGGTTGCCCCGCTGACACAAGGGTGCACTGTGGGATCATGGTTGGATGGGAGCTGCACCTGGGAAATGCAAGCAGAAGTGGTGGAGATGTATAAGGGATTTGAATGGTTAATTAAATCGTTATAAGAGCATTGCCCAAGTATCATTTCAGTTCTTCGAATCTCGCCTTGGCCTTCACCATAACGAGGCCCGACCATCAGCTGTAGCTCTCGACTACCGTCCCCCGCAAACAGACCTCCGCACAGGCCATCAACTCCACGAACCGTTACTCTGTCAAGACTTGCTCAGCTTCATCGGTTGAACAGAACATCCCAAGCAGCATCACTTCCCAAAACCCACCATGGCAAGTCACCCATCCTCCTCCTCCCCTCCCCTCACAACACCCTCTAACCCAAACCCCAGAACAAAGACTCGTCCTTCACATTCGTGCACATGCACCGTCCTCGCGACGCCGACCTCTTCGAGGACTTCTGCAAGGACAAGCTGCCCGACGACGAGATCTACGTGCCCCCCGTGCACCAGCCCATCAACCCCGAGGACGAGGACGACGTGGTGCCCGACCAGCACGCCGCCTTTGGCATCCAGCGCGCCACCCAGAAGTCCAGGGAGCCCGCCTGGAAGGACCTGGGCCTGGCCGAGCTCATGCACCGCGGGCCTACGAGGAGGGACGGCGCCGCCAAGACTTCGGCTGCTCGCTCGTTGCCGCGATGAGGCTGTGAGGTTCCGGATGATGAGCGGCATTGGTTTGGGACGGGATGTTGCTTTGCCTTTTTCTTTTTCGTCTCCGGACTTGCATGGCGTTGGGGTCGGTTATAGGACGTGTTGGAAGAAGCAAACTGTCAGAAGGCCTGTGTGATAGCTATCAACAAGAGCAGTAAATGAACCGAATAGGTTGAGACTTACGAAGCAAATGGATACATGAAACAAACCAGGGTGGCAATGATGAGTTGGTGATCGGGATGGAAGGTTGGCCACCACCTATGCTACCTCTCTTCCTTGCCATATCTCATGGTGGATATCCCCAAGCAGCGACTCTTTCGTATTTCATTGTATTCCTTTCTTTAACCACGGAAACATTGTCGTCAATGGTCGTCCTGGAGCTTTTGACAATAACCATAGTCTACCCTTGCTTATATCGCAGCCAAGTCCAAATTCACAGTCAAAAGGTCCCCCCAAACTCCAAACACCAGCATCACTCAGATCCCCAACCCCTTTCCGCTCTCAGGTATTCTTTCGGTCTTCCTTCAGTCAAGTCTTCCCCAAAAACCCCTCCCGTTCCAACACCTCCCCCCTAAACTTGACCAAGAAAACCGTCTTCCCCGGCCACATCTCCCCCTCGGCAACCGTATGCGCCGTCACCCTCGCCGGGAAATCCGCCCCGTCGCACACCCCCTCCACCACGCCCGCCGCGAACGCCGCGCAGTTCAGCTGGCTCATCTCCTTGGGCACGCTGATGTACTGGTTCACCAGCGGCTCGTTGTCGATGATCATGTACTCGTCGGGCGTCTCGGGGTTGGCGCTCTTCTCCAGGCGGTCGGCCTGGCGCCCGAACAGGTGCTGCCACACGTTCTGCTTGATGAAGTGCAGCAGCGCGATGATGGTCAGCGGCCGCAGCTGCGTGCGCGCCGGTTCGCGGTACAGGAGGAGGTCGAGGAGCTTGAGGCCGATGGAGTGGCCTTGGAGGTTGAGCCTGGACAAGTTTGCACGTGTTAGAAAGGGGAGCCTCGCCGCATTCAAAGGGGGGCCACGAACCGCTGCTCGAGCTCCTGGATGCCCTTGACGCGCCTCTGGGCATACGTGACCATCTCTCCAAACAGGTAGGCAAAGCTCGCCTGACTCAGCTCGGCCGTCTTGGAGCGGTTCAGCGGTCGGTGGTAGATGGTTTTGCCGTTACTGGGGTATCGCAGGCCGGGCTCCTTGCCCGTCGGGACGCTTGATTGAAGGTTCGCCATGGTCTTGGTGGGGGTCGCTACGTCTTAAAGCAGCGGCGCATGCTCGAGGGAGAATCGCTGGGTCGTGAATGCGGGCGTGGGAGGTTTCGAGGTGGTGGTCGATTTGGATGTTGAAAGTTGGCGGGTGGGATGCTGGAGGTAGGGGTACGTATAGTGTGGGGTCCGGAGCTGATGTTCACCGAAAGCTGGAACCTCACCTGCAGCTTCGACTTGGCATTATTCAAATTCAAAGTCACCTCAATAATAATTATCTACTACTACCTTATCAAATCCTCCTCTCTGCTCTATCCCTTTAATCTGATTATTCTACTCACAGCCATGGCCCTTCTCAATCTAGCTACAACCTCAACCGTTACTGCACCGTCGCCACCTTGGACTTGAGCTCCTTCTGTCTAACAGTCGCCTCAATCCACTCGGGCGCATCCTCCAAAGCCTTTCCGGGCGTCTTCTTCCGCTTCAGCAAGAAGCCTTGAATCTCGGCGGGCGAGAACACCTCGTCAGGAATCAGCTTTCCGAACTTGGCCGAAATCTCCCTCAGCTCGCTCGCCGTCACGCCTAGACCTAGAATCTCCTCCTCGGGCTTCTCAGACGAGGAAGCGGCCCCGTTAGCAACAACGTGGGGGGCATGCGAGGGCTCGTACATGCGGTGGAAGAGCTCCGTGGCCTGCTCGCTCGACGCGTTCCTGAAGCCCACCTGCACGTCGACGCGGCCGGGACGGATGAGGGCCTCATCGAGAGACTCGGGCTTGTTGGTCGTCATGATCAGGATGCGGCCTTCGTGAGAGGCCACGCCGTCGATGGCGTTGAGCAGACCCGAAAGTGAGATGGGCTCGATGACAATCTTGGCTGAACCAGGCACGTTTGCGTGGCCTCTCTTCGACTTCTTGGTCTTCTTCTTCTTCCGTCGTGCTTCGTCCTCCGAACTGCTCGAGTCGCTGTCCGAATCACTATCCGAGTCACTGTCATCCTCGTCCTTCTCGTCCTTCTTCTTAGACTTTTTCTCTTTCTTCGATTTCTTCTCCTTTTCCTCCTTTTCCTCCGCATCCTTCTCCTTCTCCTCTTCCTTCTCGTCCTTCTTCTTCTTCTTTGACCCATCCACATCGTCGTCATCGGGACGTCGAAGTCCGGCGGTATCGATGTCCTCCAGCAACACAACGCATCGCCTGGGCAGCTTGCTAAACAGCGTGGCGAGGTCCTCCTCGGAGACGCTATTGTCCTGCAGGCTGATGACGTAAATGTCGATACCAAAGACTCCAGCCAGCGCAAACGAGAAACTCGACTTTCCGGTACCCGGCGGCCCGTGGAAGAGATAGCCTCGTCGGAGAGGAATTCCGCGAGACGCATACCAACTGGGCGTCCTCGGGTGGAGATACTCGTTCATGTCTCGTAGCACGTCGTGCTTCTCCTTGGCATCAAGGACGACCGTGTTCATGGGTCGGATGGGCCTCCGGGTGACTCGATTCCACATGGAGATGCCAAAGGCGATTTCGCGACGGATCTCTTTCGTCTTAGGACGGTAGATGGTGGTCTTGAGGTTGGTGTCATGGTACCAGATGGCTTTAGCATCCGCAAGAAGTCTCTTCAGGGGGGCTGCACGATATCAGCGACTGTACGGAGAGGCCTGGAAACATGAGGGTATGGCTTACCGATGTTCCTCCCAAAGCAGGAAATCCTGACCTCCTCGACATCTTTCATCATTTGGAATCCGCCGGCAACCATCATGGTGTCCTTCTTCCTGGTGAGTCGGAAGTAGGTTCCGTCGTGCCAGAATCCAGTGTTGCCGATATCAGGGACAAATCTTGGGCTCTGGTGAAGGGTTAAGGCACTTTTCAACGATGGCCAGGGAGAGCAGGTGTCTTACCGACTGGGCGACCTGGTTCGCAAAGTTGAGATACTTGGGCTCGCTGTCGTCGCCCTTGGGAACAAGAGAGGTGGACATGTTGTTGGCCATCTCCTCCTCCTCCTCCCAAGCGCTTCTCCACACCGTCTGCGCCATGAGAAACCGATCGCTCGCAACGTCGCGCTGTTGGGCTAAGAAGTTCATGACGTGGCGGTAGATGTCGTCGTTTTCGCTTACGGACAGACAGCACGAAAAGTACTTGAGGGAGATGCTTTGCAAAATGGCGTACAGCTGCAGGAAGACCTTGGACAGCACCCAGAAGACGCCCATGAGGGTCAGCAGCACGCTCGGGTCGAGGCCGAACTGCGAGCCGATCTGGCGGTAGACGAAGAGGAACACCTCCATCAGCGGCGAGGCCTGGCCGGCCGTCAGGAGGAAGCTGTTCATGACGCCGGGCGGGAAGGGACTTGATGCGTTGCCCGTGGCGTTTGCGGCGGTGGACTGGAGAAAGGGAGGGAGGTTCATCTTTGTCATGCGCGAGAGGGAGTCCATGGCCCAGTGATGGCTATGAGGGGGTTGATGGAGATGCGGTGTTGTCGAGAAACTCTTGCACAATGACGGAACACGGGCGACTTATATACCTTTCCAGTCGGACAGAAGGCGGCATGAGGCTCAACTCGACAAGTCTCAGCCCATCAGGACGCAAGTCGGCGGGGGTGTAGCTGCCTTGGACGGACCTACTGACTGACTGACTGCAACTGCACCTCAGTTTCAACAACACAACACGCCCACAACCCTCCCTCCCTCCCTTTCCCCAGTTTTGCACTTGTACTGTACGACGGCGGCACTGCATCATGTATGTACGAGGCATGCATGTGCAGTATGTCCGGTGCCAATATAGGTAAGGTATGTATCCGTAGGTAGGTAAGTGGCAAGTTTGCCTAGGGTCGTCGACTCAATTCATCCGCCCCCGCCGAGTAAGGCAAACAACCTAACCCAGGCCCGTCTTGCCGTCCTGAAACTATCCTCCAGTTTTACGATGCAGACTGACTTTTCCTGCGTGGGACCAAATTCCGGGCATCGGGGCGAAACCAGCGTCCAATTGGGGGGGTTGAGGTGTTTGCCTCGTCTCGGCCACTTGTAGCCTGACGCGTAGCTCCTCAGCGGGCAGGAAATCATTCGCGCAGTGGAAAAGGAAGGGGGGGGCGGTGGTGGGTGTGCTACGGAGTACTACTATTGGGAGGACTCAGGTAAGGTGGGATATGTGTGTGTGTGTGCATTTCTCCTCCACTCCTCCACTCGCAAGTAAGCAAGCAAGCTGCAATTGTGAGTGAGTGCCGCAGCAAGACATGCATGTGGTATCGCGTAGTCCCCAGCAATAGCGACAAAAGGTAAAAACGAAACAAGAGAGAAAAAAAGGACTCAAAAAGACACCCCGACGACCAGGTTACCGCACCTGGCGGCACGAGTGCGGGGTTGGGGGTGTGTGTCGTCGGGTGACTCGAGGCTGCAGATGCGAACTGCCGTCGATTTTTGGGAGAGATAATCACTTGACACCCCCGTCTCGTCGTATTCGAGCTGCTCTGCCTGCCCGGGGAGGTGCAGTACCTAACGGAGTTGGGAATCTTGTGTTGGGTCTAGTACTGTATGTACGAAGTAGTAATTCCTTGTTTTCTATGCGCTTGTTGGCTACCTGCATCTGAGACTGACGTGCTGACAGTAGCCCAACACCCTCCAGGCAGCCACTGCACCCTCCCTTCTATTGCATCCGTACCAGTCAGACAAAGATCCCAGTTTCGTTCCTAAAAAGATCCAATCTAATAGTGTCCCAGTCGGGCGTGTTACGCCGCAACAGCCTGTTCCTCCAGCTTCGTCTCAGCCAACTTATCCTCCACACCCTTCATCTCACTCTTCTCATCCACACCAACATCCACGCCCACAGCCGCAGTCTTAGCCGTGACCTCACCCTCACTCCCAGCCTTATACTCGACCCCTCCCACGCTCACATCCGTCCCTCCCGCGAGATACACCTCCGACTCGCCAACAACCTTCCCGCCGGCCTCCCACCTTCGCAGCTTCTCCTCGCGACGCAGGCGACACATGTCGTTGAGCGCGGGCCAGTAGACGCCGTGGTCGTACTCGAAGTCCATGTCGCCGCCCCAGTCCTCGCTCCACAGCTGCTCGGGCGGCACGTACTGCTTCATGTCGTCGTTGAACTTGAGCTTCTCGCGCGTCACGGGGTCGATGAAGGGCGTGATGATTTTGAAGAAGCCCGAGACGAGCCAGGGGACTGAGGGGTCAGTTAGTCGACATGTATAGCAGAGGGTAGAAGGGGTTCTTACCGTTGATGATCAACGCCTTGCCCAGTCGCTCAGGGTAGTGGTTCTGCAGAATATGCAACACCTCCCTAGCCGTCGACACCGGCACGCTCGTGTTCTGCCGCTTCTTGCTCGGCTTGAAGTTAATCATCAAGCTCATCGTCTCTACCCCCGGCGGCATAACGTCCGCCACCCGCTCGACCATGTAAAACAAGTGATGAATCTGCCTCGGACTCGCGTCCGTGTTCTGCCTCCCCGGATTAAGATACTGGCACGGCCTCCCCTGCCTATCGAACCCGACAATCATCTGCTTCCCCGTCTCCTGCTCGGGCGAGATGTACTCGGGCGTGAACCCGTCGAGCCCGTACTCACGACGCCACGCGAGCGTCGCTTGCAGTCGCTTGGCCGAGTCGTCGACGTTCCACTTTGTCGCTCGGAGGTAGCGCAGCAGGCACTCGCGGGTGAGCCAGGCGCGCTCCGGGTCCGTCATCGGGCCCGACTTGTCCTTTTCCTTGTCGCACTGCACTTCGGTAAAGGCCTTGGCCTTGTCGAGGAGCGACGCGTACTTGGCTTGCTGGTCGTCGGTGAGCTCCGGTCGCGGCGCCGGCTTGGATTCGGCCGTGGGCGCCGCGATGGGCGTCATTCGGGGCGCCGACGTGGACGCGGAAGCGGAAGCGTCTGCCATGGTTGAGAGTCTTTAGGTGATGATGGCGGATGCCAATTCTTCCCTGATCAATCGACAAAGAAAGTCGAGTTCAAAGTGTGACCCTAACCGCTCACTAAAAGACGGAAAAGGAGAACTTGGAAAAGATAAGCGCTCGCTGGGGCTCTACACTCAATGTCAGTCAAGTCTCCAATACAAAGATGCCCTCCGCGACAGACAAACACGCACCGGATAGTCAATTGCTTCCAAAGCGACTTCAATGGCAGAGTCAAGTTTTTGGTTGGGACTTTTGGCTTCAACAAAGTTCAGCTTCGCTCACGCCACGTATTCGGGTCGGGCAGAGCCTCTAATGTCCAGTTGTCCCAGTGCCCAGATTACGCTAATTTGCAGATGCAGTGGGGGAGGTCCCCTAATCTTTGCTTCTCGACCCGCCCGGATCTGTCTCTTCCGCCTTGGATCATCCATTCACACCGACAAATCTTCAGAGATGCTCCTGTTACGTATGCACGAGTGGCAGACAACCGCTCACTCGCTGTATCTTCACTACAGCTTCTTCTGATTGGCTTTTTAATCCGGGAACTTCCAGGTTCTCCTCATCCCTCCCGTCCGTCCATATCCGGCCTGGGTGACCACCCTTCTATCATATGCCCAATCCTGTCCACTCCGCACCCATGGAAATGCTCGCTTGTCCATGTCGAGTAAGAATATAAACAAATGAAAATCAACAAAAAAAGACCGTCTATAGCTGCTTTCCGCTGGGGGGTTGCCTCCCATTTATCATCTCGCCGCCCTCTCTTGGACGAGCCTCTTGCTGGTCTCCTCGTCGAAGCCGCAAGTATTCGTTAAAAAGAGTAGCCTGTTGTGACGAATTAGTCTCCTTGGTCTTGTATCCGTAATTAGACTGGTTAACTTACTTGTCAGCACTTGTGGCTTCCTCCCTCACGGCTTCGAAGCCCGCTTCGCTTTCTACCCATGCGATTGCCCTGCGTTTTGCGTCCACCTTCTTTACCCAGAGGTTGAAGCTCCCAGTCACCGGTCGGTGATCGCTCACCCTCACTTCGTGTCTTCTGTAGTCGTATTGTTGGATTCGTCCTCGGCCCTTGTGCAAAAGTCGGTCGCACCATGCCGGGCTTCGACGCTTCTCGCTGGTGTCGTACGTATCTGTCCCGACGTCGTACTTGTATGTCGGTGCGAATGTGATTGGCATCTCGTCAAAGGCCCGAAGTCTAAAGGCAGGGTTGCGACGACGAGCGACGAGGAGTTGATCACGGTCCAGGAGCTTGGCGAGGTTGTTCTGCTTGACCGCCGTGACCACCGTATCTCGAGACATGGTGTCGATGCGGTAGTTTAAGTCGCCGTTGAGGATGCAGAGCTCGTGGTCTACAATCATGCTGCCGTCGCCACCGCCCACGTATGAATCCACGCGGACTGCCGGGTCGCGCTCGGTAGGGAACAGCTGCGTCTCCAGAATCGCGGCAATGTCGCCGTGCCTTTGGTTGGCTTGCGACTGTCCGGCTGCTAGATGGCAGTTGATGAGGCAGATGGACGAGTCGTCGACCTTGAAGCGCACAGCAACGGCGCCTTTGTTGCCGTGCAAGCCGCCCATCCCCCGCTTCACCACGGCCCCTTGCAGGTTTCGGATGCGGTCTCTCAAGCTTGACTTGACAAAGACGCAGGTGAAAAGGCCTACCATGGGCGCCGTATGAAGCAGGTGATAGAGGTGCTCTGCTGGCATGTAGTCGTCCAGAGACTTCATCAAAAAGTCTCTCCAGTCTCGGTACTGGTGGCTCATTCGTTCTTGATCCGTCCCTTCCTTCTTCTTTTGCTTCTTCAGAAAACTCTTGGCTGTCAACTTCTTGTCCTCTAGATCCACCAACTCTTGGAATCCAAACACAAGAATGTCTGGCGAGTTGCTCGACTGGATAAGGTCTTGGAAGAAAGTCGAGTCGCCGTCTGAGAATCGAAGGCTGGATGGGGTAGACGCGCCAGCGTTCCACGTGAAGAGGAGAGCCTTGATTTCGTCAAAGTCGCAGTATTGAGTGTCCTTGGACTGCATCGACTCCTCGAGCCAGTCGTCCTCCAAAAGACCGTCCCATGCCTTGATCTTGTTATCGGCGCCGAGCGAAATGACCTGAAGTCGATCGAGGAAGTATGAGCTCGATGGGTCGGAAACCATCCTTATGATATGACTGTCATGGGCCTGCCACTCCTTCTTGATTGTCCAAGGGGACTCCTCCACATCATAAACACAGACCTTGCCGGTGTTGTATGCGGCCCAGACCTGACTCCCCGAGTTCACCAAAGCGTTAATCTTCCAAGTGCTGACATTGATAATTCTGGTGCACGTATAGTTGCTGATAGAGTACATGGTGACTTTGCCGTCGACGTGTCCGAAGAGGGCCGTATCGGGCTGCGTCTTGAGAAGGGTTCCGGACGTGACTTCGCCAGCGTTGTCTGTGATGAGAGGCCGGACAAGAACCTGGAACTGTGTTCGACCATCGGCTGCCGGCGCAAAGACCCGAATCTCCTTGCCAGTAGCATGCCAGAGCTCATCGCCAATCACCATGGAGAATGTGTGGCCCTTTGGAACCTTGTAGCTCTGTGACGGAGGCAACGTGAGGTTCGCAACAGAATTGCCATCGGGGCCCCAGACGAGCAAAGTTCCGGCTTCGTCTAGCGTCCATATTTCGTTGAAGCGCCGGTAGATCCTGGTCACTTCGAATCGGTTGTGGGCGTTTGGCTTGCCCGGAGTGATGGAGTGAGTTGCCACCTCGACTTCCATGAGCTCTCCGGTATTGGTGCCAATCCACACCCATTTTCCCTCCTCAACAGGATCAGCGGCAGGTTTAAAGGCGACAGAAGTGGCCTTGATTCCCTCGGTATGTGACAAGCTCATGACCAACTCGCCGTCCAGCAAGCTCCAGACTCTTGTCATGTGGCCGCTTGCACAGACGAACTCGCCGCAAACATCAAAGGTCCTTGCATCGTACTTAGTCTGGATCTCAAAGGAGCCATGCTTGATGAACGGTGGTCGACGGTTGACATTGAAGGCCTCGGGATACGCCGTCACATGGTCCACAGCTTCCGTCTTGGGTGCCATCTGAGCTGCGACTGGCGTGGATTGAATAGGCCGTGAAGGGCCGCTAACTGCCGCTGCAGACGCAGATCCAGTCACGGGAGCCAGCCTCACTGCTGTTGCCGTGGATTGGGTGATTTTTGAAGGTCCGGCGAGAGACATTGCAGAAGCACCTCCAGCTGGGGGGATTCGAAACTCGACGGGCGCTCGGTCTGATGTCCTGTCTATCGTCATAGATCTGCCATGTCCACGGGCTGCGGGAGTGAGATGCGACTGGACTGGCTGCGTAGTGGGCGTTGACACCACTCGCTTTGGCGGGGTCGACGTTACGTTGTCCACAGGCTGAGATGAGATCGCTGGACGAGGTGGCCGGGGTGGAGGCTTCATAGCACCCGCCGCAGAGGGGTTTGATCTGGGGGCTTCGAAGGTAGGTCTTGCGGGTAGAGCTGGGCGAGGCTCATCTGCAAACTGAGTCACCTGGCCCTTCGAAATACCATTGACCTCGGTCTCCTTCCTGGCGCTGACAGCATAATGGACCGGAGGGGGTTCGAAACCAATGACAACTGACCGCGGTCGAGGAGGCGGAGGCATGTCTGATTGCGGCTGGGGCCTTGGTCGTGTAGGAAGCTTGGGAGGGATCTCGTGGGATTCGAGACTGCTCGGGGGACTATTAAATGGCGAGGTTTCCTGCGAGATGTCACCTCTTCTAACCGCTTGCTGCCCTTGCGAGTCGCCAGGAGCAACTGGCTTTGACGCAGGTATAAGAGGCTTGTCGACCTTGCGAGGGGCGGGAGGTGGAGGGGCCTTGGTGTCTCGTTCTCGCCTCAGCTCGGCAGATCTTCGAGGAGGGGGAGGTGATGGCGGTTGAGACCCGCCCGGTCGCGGGGATCGTGAGAGGTCGACAGAGGCAGAAGGGGTATGTGGTCGACTTGGAATCTTGAACTGTCGAGGAGTGCCACCGGGTGTAGTCGGGGCTACTACGGAATCGGGATTGAGAAACGGAGATTGCTCGTTGAGTGCTAAGCTGGAGATTCGTCCCTTCGGCGGTGACTGCGGAGGCTGAACCATGACGGCTGGAGGAGGAGCGCTCTGTTGAGCAGGTTGAACAGGTTGTGGCTTGGGGGCTATGATCGGTCGGGTAGATGGATGAGGAACTGGAGGAGGGCCGTTCTGCTCAGAGCTGAAGGTCATGATCATCGACTTGGGCCGCGGTTGGGGCCTGGCAGGTACCACTGGAGTCGAGGGAGCTGTCGAAGCGGCATCTTGGGTCGGCTTGAAGTCGCGGAGTCGGTCTGGTTTGGGGGCCGGAGAGATAGGTCGGGACGGAGCCGATGGAGGGGCCGCGGCATCGGGAGCCTTCCTAGAGCCCATGTTCTCGAACCGCGCCCGGAGTGACGACACGGGTTTCTGAAGCTTGTTAGTCGGACATGGCCCATCGACCGAGGGGTATTCGTACAATCGACGAGCCGTCAGGCCCGTCCCCTTTGGGGGGATCCATGTTGCTGAAAGAAATGCTTCGCGATGGCGGGGGTCGTTCGAGGGTCTCGTACTACCCGCTACACCCACGCCGAACCGTCTTGTTCATCAAGGCATCAACGCCAGGGCGCTTGGGGTTTCGGAGCCACCAGCGATAGCAGTCGAGGCGACACGCGGGCGGGATGCTGAAGCGACCGTGGGGGCGAAGGATTGGGGTCGCAGCGAGGCAACGAATCGAGCGGCTTTAAAAGATGATGTTCGGTTTCACAGCGACCTAGGCAAGTGGCAGCAGTTGTCGTTGGGTGGTAACAAAGGTTCGTTGGGGTTGGGTGGAGGAGCTGCTGGTTCGAAGGCGGCTCGGGGGATGAAGCATAATGGTGAGCCGGGAAAACGAGAGCGACAGGACGAGAAGACGCTGGAGAGTCACAAGTCGGTTCCCAGAGTCGTTTGTTTTCGCAAGTCTCCCCTATTCGCCTCGTGGCCTTGAGATGTTGCAGGTTGACTTGCGTGGTCTCCCACAATTTCTAGCGCCAGTGCGACTGGTTGAGCCACCCTTATGTCATAACGGGTGCGTGAGAGCAGGTGCGGACACTGTGTAGAGGCGGGTTTACAGTAGAAGTGGCACAGTGCGAAATGCGAAACGAGGTCAAAGACACCGTCTATCCAAGGGGCGCCACAGCGGGGGAGCGAATCTGAGGATGGGTGCTAAAATTGGCGGCAGAGCGGCACCCCTGTAACGGCCCAAGGTCCACGGTGTTTTGGAATGTTTTGGGCTGCTGTTGTTTGAATTGGTGCCAAGCGATGACATGCAATCCAGTGCCTGCAGCGGTGACATTCAGCTGTAAATGGTTCATGCCCGCTGGCACGTCGGTTAAAATAGGATATCTCACGCGACAATAATGTTCTGCATTTATGTAAATCTTAATTTGATAATCTCCCATGGCAGTGTGCAGAAGGACCATCGTCATTTCCCATGGCTCTCAATACCTTGAAACACGCTCTTGGGTTTAGGAAACTTTATCAATCGAGAACAGCTGCGTCTTCTTTGCGTCTACAATTTGGAAGGCAACAGTCATGATTAAGAAGAGGGTGTTGTTCAAGCCAAAGGGGACGACCTAAGTTATGCCTCAAGCCATGGAGTTTAGGTAGAGAAGGACATTGGATGGAGAAATACGAAAGGCGGGCAAAGGGAAGGAATAGAATTATTGCTTCAAAGGCCTGGAAATGCATTAAAAGGGATAAAAGAAATGCAACTGACTGCCTGACCTGGTAAACTGTATACATTACCATTTTACATAGGAACTAACATCATCATCATCATATGACCTCTCTAAATCTCGACTCCCGTCCGTTTCCATCATGGTACGTACCTTGTCAGTTGATCCAGCGCGGACCACTGTTCCCCGGCTGCCGTCTTCAATACAACGGCACCTTGTTCAAAATTCCCCGTCTTTTCGAATTCTATCCTACAAACCGACTTCGGATCCAATTCAAATCAACAATTCTTCTTCCCATTGAACATCGTCATCAAAATGAACACTGTGCGCCGCCCTCTTACATCTCGCTACCCAGCCTCGTCATTCGTATGCTAACCTTCCCTCGCAGGTCAAGTCTTTCTGGTTCGTACCCGAGCGCATCCGAATCCCGGCCCAAAATTCCTCTCCAAGCTGACCGAAATCTCTCACGCTCAACAGGCTGGGTTGGGGCTCCCTCTGTGCCGGTTCGTACCTCTCCTCGTCCCCTTTGCGAGGCCATGTCCTCTGCGAATGGACTCCAATTGACATTTAATTCCTCTCGCCCGCAGCCGGAGGCGGTGCCTACTACTTCGCCAAGAAGCAAATCAACGCCGACCGCCAGGCCAAGCTCGAGGCCCAGCGCCAGAAGATGCGCATGATCGAGTCGCTCGAAATCCAGCAAGGCGGCCCTTCCAACGGAGGCCCTGCCCGCACCGACAGCACCGGCTCGCCCAGCCAGGAAGCCAGCAGCGATCCCGCCCCGACGAGACACGCGCCCGCCACCGAGTCCGAACGAGTCGGCGAGAAGAGCAAATACGAGAGCACGGCGGTATACAGGAGTCCGAAGGGGGACAGGTTCTCCTAGTCCCCGGTCGGGTGCGAGAAATCACATGGCGATGCTGAAGATTGGACGGCTCCTTGGAGGGGCATTGTACACTACTTGATGGAAAGATTGGCTGAAATGGCATCAATTGGATATGACGAATAGAATGAAGCACGACTAGTTTCTCTCTCTTGCTTTGAAAATCACCGCACATTTCGAGACTTTTTTTTTTTTTTCTTGGACCGGAGCCTGGGTTGTTGGGTTCGGCAGGTGGCGTGATTCGATGTTTGGATGTGACGTCGAGACCGGCCGAGTGGAGCGCAATCGGCGACTCTCCGACAAGATCTTGATCACTCCAAAGCCCTCGCTCGGCTGAACATTGGAGAGATATCAAATGCCGAATTTCACAGTCAAGGGCTTTACACATTGGTTGTGAATTGTAGAATTGCAGCCATGTCTGAAGCATCGTCAATTTCGTGCGACAGACGAGGAAGCTCGAGTCGACGTCATCGGCGACGAGTAGTTGTGAACGATCATGGGAACCCAATTTTTTCCCTTCAGAGCTGTGCTATCGCCGATTGTCTTGAAAAGCCGAGGCGACTTGAAACTACTCGACCTCTTCCCATCGAATCTTATTATTTCCTCCTCGCAATCCAGTGAGGTTTGTGACGTTTTTCACCCTCAGGGTTGGGACATAATGTTGACAACAAACAGAGGGAATCGCTCCCAAACGGTTGGACAAGGATGACTTACAAGCTCCCAATGACATTCCTCATGACAGGTTTGCGTCATGCTACAAAACCAGTGGCTCCTCTTGCCGTTCATGTCGTTAACAAACTAGGGCCAGCGACCAGGGCTTGCAATTGCTTAGACATGAGATTGCCGCGATCCTCCTGTTCATATCGTGCAATGGCAATCGGTTATAATGAACTGCTACTGCGAATGTATTCGCGACAAACAAGGAA
Organism: Thelonectria blattea; assembly: GCA_024115155.1. Classification (NCBI taxonomy): domain Eukaryota; kingdom Fungi; phylum Ascomycota; class Sordariomycetes; order Hypocreales; family Nectriaceae; genus Thelonectria; species Thelonectria blattea. The sequence continues at coordinate 26,072 of JAMQMW010002609.1, forward strand.
TCGTGCATTCCTCTCACGTCGCATGTTTGCTTAGTGAGGGTCGGGAAGTCGGAAGTCGAGCTTCCGCCTTGGCCGAGGAATAACCGTGCCCATCAAGCTCCCCCTTCCCGAGCTTCATTCCAACTTGGAAGTATCGCGCAGCATCTTCAACGCGCTTCCGTTTCGCTCCCTTCTGTCGAAATAGTTACGACGCCCTCCTTCAAATCATGGCGACGCCAGAACTGGCCATTGCAAAGGCCACTCTGTCCGCCACCTTGTTCCGCGCCGATCCAACGTCGCTCAGCCGCCCTCAAGTCGACGCCTTCTTCCCGCTCGTCGACCACGCCCTCTCCCAGTGTTCCCGCCCCAACGTCCAGGTTTGCTCCATCGCTCTCCTCCAAAATATGAAGCACCAGTGACATTTTCCCCCCTTTGTTATTGCTGTGTCTTCATCGTCAATCTTTCCTTCCCGGCCAGAGACACTAAATCTTCTTCTTCTCTTTCGACACTTTAGAAATGCAAGGCCTGGATCGTCGACCACGTTGCGCCCTCGTCCGCCCGCTCCGCCGCCCTCGCCAAGTTCCTGGCCGCCCTGTCCCGGAGCTTGCAGGATGATGGACAAAAGCCCAGCCTCAGGAGGAGGAGGCTGCATCTGCTCTACGTCGCCAACGACGTCTTGCACCACGTCGTCAAGCGCAACGGCGACGCCAAGTTTGCGACGCTCTGGGGAGACGTGCTGCCTAGCCTTGTCGCAAGTGCCGCCGCCTTTGATAACTGTCCGAAACACAAAGCGAAGCTCGAAAACCTCGTGCGTCTCTGGGACGAGAAGCGATACTTCACCCCCGATCTCGTTTCCAAGCTCAAGAGTGCCGTAGCCGATGGCGTCGTCTCGCAACCCGTAGCCAACACCGCCGCCGCGCCGTCCTCGACGACAACCTCTCTGAAGCTCGCCAAAGAAACGCCATACATCCTACCGTCCCTACACGGGGATCCGACCATGGCATGGTACGACCTTCCCGCCGCGACGTGGCTCCCTCATCTCACGCCAAACTCGTCCAAACCCATGCTGCCCGACCTCATCAAACCCATCCAGCTTGCGCCGGGCCCCGCCGACGAAGCCCTGGTGATATCCGTAAAGGCGCTCCTCTCCGACGTGGAGCGCATCTTCTCCAAGGACCAGAAGCACGTCAACGACCCGCACACTGACTTGGATGAACTGGGCGAGAGGGTCCTGCTGGACGAGGTGACGGGCGAAGTCATCGGCGGCACAACCTACTACGGCTGGTCGCGCGGCTTCTGCGAGAAGATGAAGCAGAGGAGGAAGAAGAAAATCGCAAAGGACTCGGGCCGCGGCCGCTCCAGCTCTAGATCAAGCAGCTACTCGCGCGGAAGGTCACGAAGCGAGTCGCCGCCCGTCTTCAAACGTCGGCGCCTCTCCCGCTCGAGGGACAGGAGCGAGGCCTTCAACCGCCCCCGCCGTCGCAGCAGGTCCTACTCTCGCAGTCGAAGCCTGGATCGGCGCCGCGATCGCTCCGGACATCGGGCCAGGTCGTATAGCAGATCGCGATCCCGCTCGCCCACACCTCCGCGCCATAACGACGCGCCCCATCACCCTCCTCCGCCCCCTCCTCCGCCTCTACAGCAACACCCCTACCCTCCGGGCCCTTCCCTCCCTCCCGGGCTGCCTCATCCCCCGGCAGACTTCCCCGTCCCGCCGCCCATGTCGGCCGGGTATCGAGGTTCGTGGCCGCCGCCGCCCCCTCCTCCTCATATGGGCGGTCCTCCTCCTCCTCACATGAGCGGTCCTCCTCCAGGTGCTTGGTTCCCCAACGCAGGCATGCCGCCGCAGATGATGGGTGGCTGGCCGGTTCCTCCTCCGCCACCTCCGCAACACATGCCCCCGCAGAACAATCACTACGAGGGCGGTAGAGGGAGAGGAGGCTATCGAGGTCGTGGAAGGGGTGGCTACGATCGTGGTCGAGGAGGATGGTAGATGGACATGATTAGAGAGCAAGGCATGTACGATGCACATAGCAACGCAATGTAAAAGTATTAAGATACACCATATCATCACCTCGCACCCGTCACCAAGTACACTTTAAACCTCACAGCAATGGAAGGGACAAGTCTCGCACGTGTGATCAAGTTGTCTATCCGGTTTGACTTTTAGTCTTGCTCATTCATCGTCTACATAAACCAAGGAAAAAAAAAAAGAAGAATAAAAACAAGGCCCCTTTTTCCCTTGCCTCTCCTCACCCCTTCACCTACCCCCTTTCCCCCACGTCGCACGTGTGCACGACCATGAGATGCAATACACACATACAAAGACCCCACGACCTAGTTGTAGTACGCAGAACAGCATCGTTTGAATTCCTCCATACGCCTTTGCGAGGGGAGCAAGAAGAAAGAAGGCAAAGAAAGAGATAAAAAAAAAAGGTGAGAGCTCAAAAGGGGGGAGAAGAAGCAGAGTAAAAAGCCCGAGAAAATGAATAAGGGCTGGAGAGAAGAGAGGCAGGGGAAAGGGGAAAGGTTACACGAGAAGCTTAACAACGTCGACTTTTTTTCTGTTGATGTTTTATGCCCGGTTCGCCCATCTAGTAGTGTTTTCTTCCAGCTCGGTTCAAAGGCGTGTGAGAGTCCTTCTCGATCGATGCGGCGATTCCTCGCGGGAGGAGAAGATGCGAGAAGAATAGATTAAGTCATCAGCCGCAACATCTTTCCGGCACCGACTGTCGATTCTCATAGATGAGGTTTTGCGCGATAGATGCTCGTAGTAGAGTATTGGCAACCCTTCCAAAAGGCGACTGCACGAGCACTTCGTCAAGTCCGATGTATGGGCCGGGTAGCAACCAAGACAGCGGTTACCGGCAGTATCCAGCAACGCGGAGTATAAGGTGCTGGAGCTAAGGACCTCGATACGTCCAAAAAATGCTTTGATGGATAGAAATTGCAATCCTTCGCGGCTTCTATTATCTGAGATGCTGATACGACCACTGAACCAGAGCCCATCGGGCTACCGAGCTGAATTATCGACTCCTCGTGGACCCGACAGAGTTCTGGCGTTCGTGAAGGCTGGGTCGACGACCAGCTGCGGACCCGTCCTGCAACTTAAGTGAATCGAGACGCTTCTGGTTGTCTTCCGTGACGGGATCAACTTCGTCAACGCGAGAGAGGGAAGTGACATGGGCTCTAGGGGCATCCGGGATGCCGTTAACCTCCCTCTGCTGGTTGGCCTTCTCGCTCAAAGCTGCCCACTTTCGCTCTCGGAGGGCTTCGCGTGCCGCCGCACTGTTCTGCTGCTCCGTGTAGTCGTGAGAGCAGTCGTCAAAGAGCTGAGGGTTGATCTCCATGAAGAGCTTCATCGCATTATACACCATGCCGTGGATCGTCCTGATGGCAATTGTTAGACTGGGGATGTTTCCGGGTTCGATGGGTTGGCCATACCTGTTCCAGTGGCCCTTTGAGTTCTCGTAGAGGGGCGCAAACATAATAGGAAGAATGATCTCCACATTGTCGCTGACGAGGTTGCAGAAGTATTCGTTGTTCCAGAAGTACAATGCGCGCTCCGCGACTTGGAAATGTGGGCTGGCGACGGACTTGGCCAACTGATGGAAGAGAGGCTCCTGGACCTTTGCAAACTCAGCAGGGTCCATCACCTCGAAAATATCTTCGACCTCGTTAAGGAACATGACTTCCTTAGTGCTGTTGACCTTCGGCCAATAGCGAAGCAGTCCAAGGACGACCTGAGATAGAGTGTTAGGATTTGCGGAGGCGTTAGTTGGGAGCAGCACGTACGTCTTCCGTCAGCGACGCATCCTTCTCCAGGAACTGCACAATACAGTAGGCGAGTTGAGGATGGTACATGCTGAGGCTCTTGGGCTTGTGAAGAGGCAACAAGACCCGAGTAAGGAATATCTTGTGCTCCTCCTTGAGAGGGAGGGCAAAACCGTTGATGATGGATCCGAGGATTTCCAGGAGTTCGGCGATGCCGTTGAAACGCTCGGTTTCGTACGTGAATTGGAAGAACACGTTGTTGATGGATCGTCGAATGAAGGATCGGAGGTTCAGGAACTTGCCGTAAATGCGATGAAGAGTCGTCTTGAGGAAATCGCGCTCTCGGGGGTCCTCAGAGTCGAAGAGCTCCAGTAGTTGCAGAACAAAGCTGTGGTCAATGTAGGCCTTGGCGATGTTGGTGTTGAAGTCCTGACTTTCGATGAAGCGCAGGAAGAATTCGTAGACGACCTGAATATGGGGCCAAGCGACCTCCAGGACCGGCTCATCCTCCTCCGGATCGAAAGCCTCGCCCTGGGGGTTCATGGGTGGGGGGATAGGTCGGAAGAGGTTCTTGGCGAACATGTCGACAACCTTGGGGTACATGGGTTCGGTGATGACCTGTCGGTTGTTGGCGACATAGTCGAGGAGCTCGTGGAGAGCCAGTCGCTTAATCTCCTTGGACTTCATGTCACCGGCCGCGTCGTTAAAGTCGAAGATGACATTGCACTGGTCAATCTTCTGCATGAAGAGTTCCTGCCGCCTGTTAGGTGGCACCTCGTGGAATCCGGGGAGCTTCTCGAGCTCTCGGTGGGCAGAGATATCGAAGCGAGAAGAGTGCTGTCGCTTGGGAGTGCGGAGGCCTTCGGGAATGGCATCTCGGTTGTCGATTCCCCTATGAATCAGGAGAGACTTCTGGCCAGCCTTGGGAGGGGCCAGGTCGTGCGGCATCGTCTCGGCGGCGCCTGGGGGGGGAACATGCTACAGATGAAAAGGTCAGCGTCGAGCTCAGACGAGAGGCGGGGTTTGTTGAGGGCGTACACCGGGGGTTGGGCTGATGATGACAGTTGGCGGCAGTCTGGAGTTGGCGCTGCCGCCGTTGGGGCTGGTGGCGCCAAAGCGCTCAGGGGTGCCGCCGGCCTGAGTGACGTTGGAGAGATTCGAAGGCTGAGATGCGGTGCCGTGATCGCCTCCGTGGCCGGTGCTGTTGGGAGGGAGAGGCTTATTGCGGATGTCGTTGAGGGTCGACGTGGAGGACGAGGGCGTTAGCACGGGAGACTGGTTGGAGTCCCGTGATGAAGGGGACGCGGTGCCATCCTTGGAATCCTTGTTCTTCTTAGATGACTTGCTGGAATCTTTCCCACGCGAGAGCTGGATATGAAAAGATGTTAGCATGGGAAGCTACGACGGGCCGGGCTGACGAGACATACAACTCGCTGGCTGAAGCGCTTCATCTTGTCGGACAACAGTGTTGCTGCAGGTGGGGGGCGGATTGAGACGCCCGCTGCTCGATTCGATGAGGGCGTGGGGCAAGAGGGAGGGCAACGACGTCAGGGGCTCGCTGGAGACGACAACACGGCGGCGAGAGAGCAAGGGAGAAGGTCCAGAGGGAATCGCGGGTTGGGCACGTCGGGTCGATGAGGCGACGTGGGATCGTTCGCGGAAAGGCGATTTTGCAAGAGATGAGGGGGTCAGCCTGACGAAATGGCTGATGGCGTCGGGGGCCAAGCTGCAGACGGGACAAGCGACAGGGTGGGCGAAGCGGGAGAGGTCGAACTAGGCGAAGCCGACGAATGGAGGGCGAGGGGGCTTAGGGTCGACGAGAAGGATGGAATCGCGGCGTGGTCTCTCCCACGATGCAGAGCAGAAGCACTGAACCAGCCAGGGCTCGGGTGTCGGGATCTGTGGACGGTGGGTTGCAGCGATGTGCTGGTGGTAGGATGGCTCCTTGCGCTGGCGCTGGCTCTGGCACTGGCGCAAGAAGACGGGGGGGG